>VUQI01058489.1:0-12698 GCA_015106735.1 Paratilapia polleni
TGGCCACTCCTGGGAAGGTTCACCACTGTTCCAAGTTTTCTCCATTTGTGGATAATGGCTCTCACTGTGGTTCACTGGAGTCCCAAAGCCTTAGAAATGGCTTTGTAACCCTTTCCTTTGTTTCTCAGCTGTTTCTTTAGATCGTGGCATGATGTGTTGCTTTTTGAGATGTTTTAGCCAACTTCACTTTGTCAGACAGGTTCTGTTTAAGTGATTTCTTGATTCAACAGGTCTGGCAGTAATCAGGCCTGGGTGTGGCTGGTAAAATTGAACTCAGCTTTCTAAAAAATGTGGTTAATCCCAGTTAATTCATGATTTGACAAAGGGGGCAATTACTTTTTCACAGAGGGCCAGGTAGGTTTGGATTTTTTGTTTCCCTTAGTAATAAAAACCTTCATTTAAAAACTGCATTTTATATTTACTCAGGTTATCTTTGTCTAATATTTAAATTGGTTTGATGATCTGAAACATTTAAGTGTGACAAACATGCAAAAAAAAATAAATCAGGAAGGGGGTAAACACTTTTTCACACCACTGTATAAGGGTGTACTTAGTTTTTCACAGGACTGCATAGAGTCCTGGATGGATGTATATGGTCTCCTTGTAGCAGGCTAAAAGTTAAATGTTCTCTAACTATCCCCATGAGTAGTCATGACAAAGTCAAGCCTTAAACATTGTAAACATGAATATTTTACACTTTATAATAAATCTTTGTAGTCAATATGTATGTGGGGCCTTTAAAGTATCTACAGTATAATGCTGCAAGTATAGAGCAGAAAAATGATTGTATTTTTTCTCCAGAGAGAAAATTTTCTTTCATCCAAGACACTGATTTCTTTCACAAAGAAATTTTACACAGGCAAGAATGTGTGCACATTAAAAATGACACATTATTCTTTTATTAAGACAACAATATTATCTCAGCCTATACAAACAGCCAGACAGCTGAATCTGAGAGTTTTGTATGTGTCTGTGTAAACGTCTGAAACAATACAAAGAAAACCCAGCATGCGGTTTCAAATCTTATCACTGCATCATGTAAATAAACTCAGAATCAAACAATGCCTTCATTGCTATCGCTGGGCACTGGTCAATGATGTTGACACTGATGTCTGCACTCAGTCTAATCTCCCATTCGCAGGGCTGTGATGCACAAAACTGACAGTGACAAACTAAATGACCACAAAACAATCATGGTATCATTACTGACTCCACCCAAAGAAACAAATGCCAAGATATAAGTCAATATTTATTCCATCTGAAACTGTCCAGGAAATGAAGCAACCGTTTTTTTGTTTCTCTGCAAAACGCCAGAGTTTAGAGACGTAGGAGACAATAGGTCACTCTGCGGTGAAGGGACGTAATGCAGTGCTGTTGCCCTTAAGGATGGCTTTTCACAAGGCCTCCATGGCCAGCATCTTGGAGGCAGGAAGGATATTAAAGCTTTTTCCCAGAGTTGACAGAAGAATACAGGGAAGTGGGTTGACCCTGTGGTTTTGACCAAAAGTAGTGCAGGAAGTGTGAGAGTGCCATGCTTCCAAGCAGACGTGCACTGTTGTGATGGGTGAAATGCTGGCAATGCACAAAGTAAATGTGGCTTTTCAAGGTTGATGTCAATTTCTATCATTGTATTCTGTTTTTTTTTTCCTTTTTCTTTTTTTTGTAGTGACTACTCTTAACTAAAAATAACTACCTAAGAAGAGAGTTTTTCTGGTTGAAGTTACTCCAGAAATTGACAAGACCCCAAATGACTACAAAACATGTTTAACACAAGAGATATCAGCTCAGTTACTGGCAAATTCTTATGTCAGTCTATAGGCCTGGGGCACACTGCTTACTTCACCAGTGTGTGAGATGGCAACCCCAATGAACCGCTGCTGCTTGCATGCCCATGTGTGTCCACACCTCTAAAACCGCTGCTGTGAATGCCAGCGCTGTCTTTCTACATTGAGTTTGCAGTTGATAATTATAGCCTGCATCAGTGATGGACATTCCCTGGTGGCCTAACGTGAACTTCAGCAACAATATTATAAAAAGGCAGGAACTAATGCATCAGGTGTGACTTTGGCATTCTCACCTATAGACCGCTTTCATCACAGTGTCCATTGCACGCAGGTGTGCACACCAAAGAACACATACAGTTAGGTTAGACAGTGACACATTTTTGTAATTTTGCCTCATCACCATAGTGAATATTAACTCAAACAATCAAGATGTGACTGAAGTGCAAACTGTTTACCAATTAGAGACACTTTTATACACATTTTCAGAGGCTCAGAGGTATTTGAACCTACAGCCTTAACATACAGTACTGTGCAAAGGTCTTAACCCACCCCTCACTTCTTTATATCTTGCTTCCAAGGAGCCGCCTTTGTTGTAATTTTTTAAAGTGGTCTTGAGCAATAGTCCTCCAGGCTTTCAAAGTTTTTCTTTGGACATTGGCTGCTTTTTCACTCATTTTCAGTCCAGGCCTTGTACTTGACCATTTTCAGAGGAATGTTTTCTTTTTGTTTGTTAAGCCACTTAACATTGACCTATGAATCATTCGGGCATAAAGAAGGCACCTAACTCAATGGATGAACTTGTGTTGTGTCTACGCATAACAGACAACTTAGCAAAGAACCAATTTTAAATTGTATCTTTAGGCACTTTTTCACCAGCAGCCTGTCACAAACACACATCATTTGTTCGCATTTCTTTAGCTGAATCTACAAAAAATGTGTAAACATTACCTGATAACTCTCTAGGATTACCATCTTGTCCAAATATAGTCACATGAAAGAATTTAATGCCAAAATGTGAAACTGGAGGCTTTAAAACATTGTGCACATTTTTAGTTGAAGATAAAAAACATGTTAGTGGAACTGGAAACTGAAAGTTTAAAGTTTGGCTTGACTCAAATGGAAGAGATGCTGAATTTGTAATCTTAGTTATTGTACATGCTATATTTCTGAGTTCTTTTAATTACGCAGGTTTACCATGCCAATTTATATAGCTTATTAAGTTGTGCAATATCATTTTAAGACTTTGCAGAAAGGAGCTTATTAAATTTGATTACACACATGCACACATACATACAAATCATACTCTCTGCAGCTTCACTGAAGAGATGAGAGAATGTTAAAAAGCTATTGTGTGGAGAGACAAGGCGACTCTAACTCTAAATGTCATGTTACCATCTATATATTTTGTCATTATTTTTGTTTGTTTGAGGTTTGACTGTTTCTTTCTTTTAATGAACTAAACTTCTTTGTCCTTCTTTTTCTGCTGTTATGCAAGTGCCATCAGCTGTTTATCTTGACATCCCTACCTCTGACTATTTGCATTAACGTACTGGATGAATATGAGCAACAATCTGCATTTTCTTTTGCTTATTTTCCTGAATTTTATGTTCACTTTTATGTTGCTAATTATGCTTTTAGTCCAGAGCCTTGTGACTTCCCATTACTATATTTTAGTGAGCTATTGTGCACAGATTTCTCTTTTTGATTCCAGAAGCCGGCAATATACTGCATGAAGAAAACATACATTTCCATATGTTTTAGTGGCTGCTACTGTGCTCCTAGTTTTCTTGCACTATTTTTCTTCTCTGTAGTCTTGTCCTTCTCCCAGAGCATGCACATCATGTTTACAGAAATTATTCTATTTTTCATCCAACATAGACAGTATGACTAATCACTACAGAGGTCATGTGGTATGTTTTGGTTTTATAATTAATGATAAAGGTCTTGTGCATGTCTGTGTGAGGCCCAAGAGTAGGGAGGTTTTTTTCTTCACCCAGATAAAATACACATACTGTGCAGACCTACAGAAACGGTGCTGCTGTTCATCTGCAAAGACATTATATGGGCTTACATTTATTTAACACAGCTACCCTAACCACCGCCTTAGCAACATGACATCCCAAATATCCTTGTAAGAGTGGGCCGTCAGAAGTCCGTGCTCACAGCCAAACCAGGCCACACACACACACACACGTTTTGACATCTTAGTGGGGAACTCCATTGACATAATGCTTTCCCTAGCCCCTTACCCTAAACCTAACCATAACCTAATTGTAACCCTAACCCTAAAACCACGTTTTGAGCCTCAAAAATGCCTTCAAATTTGTGAGGACCAGCATTTTGTCCTCACAAATCCCAGTTGGTCCTCACAACTATAGTTTCATGCGAATTTTTGTCCTCACAAAGCTCTCTAAACAAGTACACACACACACACACACACACACACTTTCCCACAGTAAAAAGCTCTGAGGCACATGACCCAAACAGGACATCCTCCCAGTCTTTCACCCTCTTGAGTTCCCACTCTCCCCTCCACTACCACTCAAAACTATTTGTTCTCAGTTTTTCTACGTTTTTTTATTTATTATACTGAATGTCAAATGAGCTTACTTGTGTTTTTTTGGAGCTTATGTAATATGTGGTTCAGGAGTACATGTGGTAATTATCCAGCCCCAAATACTGAAGTTTTCTTGTACATCTTGGCATGTCTGTCCTTCAGAGTGACGGTGGCCTACAGCTGATAGATATAAAGTCACATTTCAAAACAAAGAACGTTGTGACTCAATGATGCAATACTTCAAGGGAAAGATAAGATTTCTTGTCAAGTTTATGCCAAAAAATTAGCTCTGAAGGACACGCCAGCATCCGATGCAGTATCAGTTGAGTCACCTCAACTTTTCATTTAACTCACAGACTTCCAAATGTATCCATGTTTCCTGTAAGAAGTCAAGTACATTTTGATTACGTTCAGTTTTACATTTATTATGTTTAGAAAGGTGTGTTATTGTTTCCATGTTCTCAAGTATTCTAGGGTCCAATTTATGTAAATTTCACAATCAGATGGTGAGCATGAGGGTCTGTGTGGATGTCTGCATGCCTGCCATTTTCTGTGACTGAATCCATGTCTGTCTTAGCCACCTGATTAGGAGGTTCTCAGCCCACTGAACAGCTGTAATCAGCCCCATGCTGAGTAAGTCTTTGTCATCCACTGTAATCAGAAATAACAGAAAGCAAAGCAGACTCCTAGTGGTCATGTGAAGACGTGTATGTAAAATGTGGTAAGATGGAAAATGGAGCTTATGTAAAACATGGTTCCTGAAGACAAACATGTTTATTGTATATACGGGACTAAACTGTAGAAAAAAAAGTGAACAATAAAAAAATCTGGCAACACAGAGGAAGCAGAAAGCACTAAGTGTATTTTTGAGATCTGGACAGAGCACGTTTTTAACTAATGCTTCCAGTCTTCTAGTTTGTGCCAAGATATGCTAATCACAGCCCAGCTCTAATTAAGTAGTACTAACACAAGAATGAGAGTGGCATACATTTTCTCAACTCTTAAAATGAAAGCAAACTTCCCATGAATTGATACGTTTTGGGGAAAAATTTCCAGATATGTACTCTATAAATGCACTCACCATCCACTTCATTAGGTACACCTGTTCAACTGCTCATTGATGCAAATATCTTATCAACCAATCACATAGCAGCAAGTCAGCGCATTTAGGCATGAAGACATGGTCAAGACGACCTGCTGAAGTTCTGAACTGAGCATCAGAATGGGGAAGTCAGGTGATTTAAGTGATTTTGAACGTGGCATGATTGTTGATGCCAGACGGGTTGGTCTGGGTATTTCAGAAACTGCCGATCTACTGGGATTTTTCTACATAACCATCTCTAGAGTTTACAGAGAATGGTCTGAAAAAGAGAAAATATCCAGTGAGCAGCATCTCTTGGCAAAATTGCCTTGTTGATGTCAGAGGTCAGAGGAGAATGGACAGACTGTTTGGAGCTGATAGGAAGGCACCAGTAACTCAAAAAACCACTCGCTACAGTCAAGGTGTACAGAATAGCATCTCTGAATGCACAACACATCGAACCTTGAAGCAGATGGGCTACATCAGCAGAAGACTACACTCCTGTCAGCTAAGAACAGGAAACTGAGGCTCCAATTCACAGTGGCTCACCAAAATTGGCCAACAGAAGATTGGAAAAATGTTACCTGGTCTGATGAGTCTCAATTTCTGCTGCGACATTCAGATGGTAGGGTCAGAATTTGGCGTAAATGACATGAAAGCATGGATCCATCCTGCCTTGTATGATGTTCATGTTGGTGGTTGTGGTGTAATGGTGTGGGGGATATTTTCCTGGCACACACCACAGCCTACTTGCTACTTAGAGTATTGTTGTTGAGCATATCCATCCATTTGTGACCACAGTGTACCCATCTTCTGATGGCTGCTTCCAGAAGGGAACACACCATGTCACAAAGCTGAGATCATCTGAAACTGGTTTCTTGAACACGACAGTAAGTTCATTGTACTCAAATGACCTCCACAGCCATGAGATCTCAATACAATAGAGCGCCTTTGGGATGTGGGGGAACAGGAGATTCACATCATGGATGTGAAGCCAACAAACCTGCAGCAACTGTGTGATGCTATCATGTCAATATGGAGCAAAATCTCTGAGGAATGTTTCCAGCACCTTGTTGAATCTATGCAGTGAAGAATTAAAGAGGTTCTGAAGGTGAAAGGGGGTCCAGCCCAGTACTAGTAAGGTGTACTTAATGAGGTGGCCATTGAGCGTATGTCCTGTGTGCTGTATGTGATTGAAAACAATCATTTCAGCAGAGTTGGAGTTTTAGAAGGAGTTTCAGTTCAAACAACTTATCTGGACAGTAGTTTAACCCTAATGACAGAAATGGGACTACATTTATAGCTGGCATCTTTAACACAGTAACAGTCAACAAGTCTCATGCTGTAGTTTATATATTGGTAGATTTGACACGCCAAATGCTGCCATTATAAACACATACATAGGATCGATATACTAAAAAATAAATGAAGCAATTCAAACAAGGACAAAATGTGTGATAATCCAGTGATGTGGCTGTCAAGGCCTACAGTTATAAAAGGGAGTCCAGACTGAAAGAAAAAATAAAGGTGGTGGGGAAACAAAAGTACTTCTAGTTGAAATACACTTGGTTAAAAGTCATGCTGAGTGTTACCTAATTTATTTCATCTGGGTTAAAAGTCATAAAAAAAATTGGAAAATTGGTGTCCATGTGCTCACACGAATTACGCCACTCTTTCACAAACTGCAGACTTACTTGGGCTGTCTTGTCCATTTTACAGTTCAAGCAATGAAGTCTGAACCAGGCTTTAAGGAAACGGATTTTGCCAAAAGACAGACCTCCTCACCGCCTCTTCGCTTGTTTTTATTTTTTGTGGTATTTTTATTTTACCATCCCCCGTGCTTCGCCCTGATCCCCTTGGTGTTGACATTTTTCTATCCCTTTCTAATCTCCTTTACTGCTTTCACCTTTCTTATATATTTCTTTGCCTTCTCCTCCTTTCCTCTCCTTTTCCACTGTGATCCCTTTGCCCTTCTTTTTTTGACTCCCCCATTGCCGGCCAGATCACAACGCAGCTGGATTCTGTCACTGACACACACACACACACACACACACACACACACACACACACACACACACACACATATTTTGCTAGAACAGACTGCTCAATCTAAAACGGTATTACTAAATTAACTGGTGCCTTGCGATAAGCATAACAGTTATTGCAACAGTGTGCGTGTCCAGATGCACAGGCTGGGGGCCACTCTTGGAACATATTCCAACTTTTGCAACATCTTGCATCATTTTTCCAATAACAGCAGTAAGACAGTCTAGGGACTCATTCCAAAGATTTATTTCTATGTGTTTCAGATTTTGTTTTCTATTTGCAACGTCTCTCTTTTGAGTATGAGGCTTTAACAGTTTCTGTCTGAATGACAGGTTTTATTGCCAATTTTCCTGCTGCTCCAATGTTATTTTTTTCAATATTCTCACTGACAAAATGCTGCAGAAGAAGTTATAATGGTTATTTTGATGTGACTTTCTCTGCTCAGCAATAACCCATAGAAAATGGATTTATTCAGTTTCAGATCAAGATAATGATCAATTTTTGAGTGCAGATGGAAGAGATTTGGTTTGAATAGTTGGTCTTTACCTTGTTTTATAATATACACAAGCAAAACCAACATCTTGTTAGGACTGGAAGCAAAAGAAGATGCAGGAATTTAAATCTATAAGATGATGTGAGAAAAGAGATGAGATGAAATCTTAATGATTTCTTGTATAAAACTGGGTCATCGATTCTCTAAGAATCAGATATGGAAAACATAAGACAGAACTAAAAGGATAAAGACGCAGGCTTATGCTGACTTCCTTCCAGTTTGAGAGGAATCTTGTTAAGTTCTCTCCTGGCAGATTTACAAGTGTCCTTCTTGTTACTTCTTCATAGCAAACGTTAAGATGGCATATACGCATATCCTGCTGGTGGAAGCTTTTATTCATGCTGCAGGGTAGTCCTTCAGTATCCTCTGAGTGCAAATATGCATGAGTGGCTCATCACATGACTCAGGAAATTTCCATAGCAGGGGCACCAGCATGTATCATAAGCAGTCACTTAAATTTACTGCATCTTTCTGTCAAATCTTCATACAGGGATTCAGCTTGCTGAAATATAAGACAGGATTTTCGCAGAATCACTTTGTGATACACTTCATTTTTGTGTCAGGATTGTACTGCTAAATTAACATGTCAACAACTGGTGAGCAAATAACACTAATGCAAGTGCATGGAATTGGATGCAAAGGTCTATACATGCCTGTAGGTTAAATATGAATCTGTGTCTAGCCCGGTGAAAAATAAGCCTAACCTCCAAGCTTTGGCTTTGATATGGACCAGGATTTTTAGATTTTTATACCATATTTTAAAAACATCTTTACATATGGTTACAGGAAAACGTTTATGAACCCTTTCAAAATTTTTATATTCCTGAAGAAATTTAACCTAAAACATCATCCTATTTTTCAGTCCTAAAAACAGAAAAAGACAATCCAGTAAAACAAATGCAACAAAAATATTGAACATGATCACTGATTTATAGTGGGGAAAAAATCCAATATTACATTTGCAGTTCTGCACATCAGCTTAGCCCATTCTACCATATAGAACAGCTTTAAATCTGGGATGATTTTGGGCTTCCTTACATGAACTGTTCGTTTTAGATCCTTCTACAACATTTGTCCTAGATTAAGGTACAGACTTTGACTTGGCCTCTCCGAAACCCTGATTTCTTTTTTTCTTTGGTAAAACAATTTGTGTTCTTTGGGTTGATATATTGATGTATGACTCACTTTCTTTAGACAGATGTCCTCATGGTTTCCTTGAGAATTTGCTTGTAGAATTCAGATTAACTGTTCCATCAATGATGGCAAGCTGTCGATGAAACAGCCCCTAAATAACACTACCACCACCTTGTTTCACAGATGGGACGAGGTTCCTTTGCTGAAATGCAGTGTTTCCCTTTCTCCAAACACAACACTTCTCATTTAAACCAGAAAGTTTCTCCGCAAAACACTGCTTCAACCATAGACAGTATAAAGTATGGATGAAGGTACTGTGATCTCAACCGCTGGTTTCTGAAGTCCTGTTCTGAAGTGTTGGTGGCCACTTTGGTTAAAAAAACCCCCGGATGTGACGAGGAGGGGTGGGTCTGACTGTGAAACTGCTTGCTCAATGGCTAATGACTTGTCAGTCAAACCACAGAGCATAACCCTCCATTTTGAAACATTGTATGACCAAGATTTACAAAACAGACTTAATTTTTTATTCAAAATGACCCAAAATACCCATAAACTCATCAGGAAAGTGTTTACAGAGGACTAGTCAGAAAACCGTTTTCCTATAGACCTGCTTGTTGGTCAATCACTCCTGCGAACAGCTTTAATCACTGGGATCAATCAAATAAAGTCCATTCATAAAGAGGAGATCTTGAATCTTGGGTCATAAGCTCAAACAAATTTAAAGTTATCTTAAATTTCCTCCATTTCTAGACAGTCTGTCTGTGGATTGGTGGAATCCAAACTCCTGTGGTTCTGTAACATTTTCCAGCCTGATGAGCATCAACAACTCTTTTTGGGAAAGAATCAGAAAACTAATTTGTTCCACAATTTTCTTCCAAAAACGTGTTGTGCAGCTCATACTTAGATCCCTGTTCTTTCAATAAAACAGGTTGCTTGCTTACACCTGATTGTCATTCCACTGACTGAAAACACCTGTGGTCTGACTCTGTTGGAAAACAGCCTAATTTTTGACATCAGAGTACACAACAATGATACTTTGTATCCTTTAAGATTTAAACTTAGATTTTAGACCAGTGTGGCCAGAAAATTACCTGAAAGGGTGTGGAGTCCTTTTCTGGAGTCAAGAAGTGATGAGGAGACCGTAAACATCTGAGGCCAATTATTGCAAAATTCACTTTGGGGTAAATGACCAATTCCCACAAGAAATTCTGGAACGACGCAAACGTCTTTCCCCTATAATGAAGCAGTACCTCGAAAAGAAAATAAATGCTGTCATCTCAGTCGATAAACTCTATATTAATGGGCAATTATTCCGAGATAAGGATTTAACCCCTTGTCTGTTCTGATATAGCTTTGCAACGCATCACATCATATATAATATATTCATTCACACCATAGTCTCTGCTTGGCAGCTACATTGTGAAAGCATTTTTTTGACCATGTGGAATGTTTACACATTGCTCTGTAATTTTGTTATCTGTTTTATGTTTACTCTTGTTTCTTCCTACATGTTATGTGTCTTGTCTACCCCCCCACCTATCTGCATTTAAGTATGTCCAACTAACTTTCAATCATGTAACTCTGCCTTTCTTCTACATATCCACACTACATATTTTCTACCCTATCAGGCATGTTATCACTTAAATTAGTCAGCTGGAATATATGCGGTTTTGGAAATCAGGCAAAAAGCATTCAAATCATGGACCACCTTAGCAGAAATCGAGCAGACGTATGTTTATTGCAAGAAACCCATTTAACTGATGCAAAAAGCACAGCATTGAAGTCACCTCAGTTTCCCTCCTTTTTTTTTTTTGCCAATTACAACTCCAGGAAAAGAGGAGTCTAAATTCTTATTAATAATAGAATTAGATTCACTCACAATAGCACAATCACAGACCCAGAGGGATGCTTTGTAGTTATTAACAGTAGTTAATAACATCTTTATTGAAAATCTTCCCTTGACAATAGCGAATCTATAAGGCCCCAGTAAAGATGACCCTGTTTTTTTCCACAATTTCTTTTCTTTACTTAATAACCTACCCAGGTCAGAACTCATAATAGGCGCTGACTTTAATGCTGCGCTTGACCCAATCTTGGACAAATCAAACACAACAAGAAACAGTCGAACTTGGCAGTCAACATTAATTTTGAAACAATACATGGCTGATTTTTTCATATTAGCAGCTCTCTCCATTCAGACATTATAGAAACACAAATTCTTCCAAAGACAATCAGCGATCATGCCCCAGTTTCTATTCAACTTAAGAAAAACTTCCAACCACAATCTACTACCAGATGGTGTTTCAATAAATCTCTGCGTAATGACTAAGATTTTTTTGATTTCTTAGAGAGGGAGTGGACACCCTTCATGGAAATAAATGACTCTCCGAACACCTCCCCAGTGCTTCTTTGGGAAACCGCCAAAGCAGTATTAAGGGGCCGAATCATTTCATATTCCTCATACAAAAAGAAGAAAGACACTTTACAGGAAGTCAACTGAGAATCCAAAATTAAAGAATTAGAAAACTCACTGGCCAAAAATCAATCTGAAAAAGTACTTTGTTAATTAAGGAAATATAAACTGAAACTTAATGATCTAATTAACAAAAAGACACAATTTCTCATAGAGCAACTCAGACATAATAAGTTTCAGTGCAATAGTAAATCAAGCAAATACCTCGCTAACTTAGTCAAACAGAATAAAGAAAAAAACAACAATAACAGATATCAAGGACTCATCAGGGAAGCCCTTTCACAATTCGGCAGATATAAATAATGTGTTTATGGACTTTTATAAAAAATTGTACTCCTTAGATCATGAGCCAAATAGTGATGACATTTACGAATTCCTTAACACTATAAGCCTCCCACATTTAACACAAGAACAAGTCAACGTTTTAGAGTAACCCATATCTCCTGATGAATTAACAAGTGCACTAAACCAAATGCCCAATAATAAAGCACCCGGACCCGATGGCTTCCCTTTTGAGTTCTACAAACATTTCTGGTCATTTTTATCCCCACTTTTCATAAGAATGATCTCAGATCTTAAAACCACCTCCAAAATCTCACCAAGTATGAACACAGCAATGATCACCCTACTCTTCAAACCGAATAAAGACCCCACCCACTTAGCTAATTATCGGCCACTTTCTCTCATACATACGGACATTAAAATTATAAGTAAGGTTCTAGCATCCAGACTAGATAAATTCATACCCACTCTCATTCACCCTGACCAGACTGGCTTTATTAAAGGTAGACATTCATCCACTAACACTCACAAGCTTTTCAATTTAATACAGCTGTCACTCATCAACAAATCTGACACCATAATTTTATCATTAGATGCAGAAAAAGCATTTGACAGAGTTAACTGGAAAGTCCTCTTTTCAACACTCCACAAATTTGGGATCAGAGATACTCTATACTACACCAACAGCCACAGTCACCACCAATGGGTTGATTTCACCAAGGTTCACTCTCCACAATGGTACCAGACAAGGATGTCCTCTCTCTCCATCTCTCTTTGCATTATTCATT
>VUQI01058490.1:0-19832 GCA_015106735.1 Paratilapia polleni
GTGCTTCCTCAGAGATTTTGGTCCATATTCACATGATAGCATCACACAGTTGCTGCAGATTTGACAGCTGCACATCCACTACGTGAATCTCCCGTTCCACCACATCCCAAAGGTGCTCTATTGGATTGAGATCTGGTGACTGTGGAGGCCATTTGAGTACAGTGAACTCACTGTCATGTTCAAGAAACCTGTTTGAGATGATCTGAGCTTTGTGACGTGGTGCATTATCCTGCTGGAAGCAGCCATCTGAAGATGGGTGCACCGTGGTAATAAAGAGATAGACATAGTCAGCAATAACAGGTAGGTTGTGGCTTTTAAAGAAATGCACATCTGGTACACTAAGGGGCCCAAAGTGTGCCAAGAAAATATCCACCACCAGCCTGAACTGTTGATACAATGCAAGATGGATCCATGCCTTATATCATACCCTGTTGTTATTTATGCCAAATTCTGACCTCACCATCTGAATGTTGCAGCAGAAATCGAGACTCATCACACCAGGCAATATTTTTCCAATATTCCATTGTACAATTTTGGTGAGATGGTGCAAACTGTAGCCTCAGTTTGCTGTTCTTAGCTGACAGGAGTGGCACCCGGTGTGGTCTTCTGCAGCTGTAGCCCAAGGTTCGATGTCTTCTGCACACCTTGGCTGTATCAAGGTGGGTTACCATTGCGGCTCACTGGATATTTTCTTTTTCACACCATTCTTTGTAAACTCTCGAGATAGTTGTGTGGGAAAATCCCAGCAGATCAGCAGTTTCTGAAATACTCAGACCAGCCCGTCTGGCACCAACGACGATGCCACGTTCAAAGTCACTTAAATCAGCTTTCTTCCCCATTCTGATGCTCAGTTTGAATTTCAGTAGGTCTTCTTGACCTGCTGAACTTCATGTCTAGGTGCCTAAATGCACTGAGTTGCTGCCATGTGACTGACTAATTAGATAGCTGCATTAATGAGCAGTTGAACAGGTGTACCTAGTAAAGTGGTCAGTGAGCATAAGTGCCTTCAAATGTCACCGTGTACAATGACATTCATGAAACATCACAGCATTGCCAGCGTCTGTTTAGCTTTCTGCGGGAATGTTGACTAGCTCTCAGACATGAGCTCAGCTCTACCAGTTCAGCTGCCTCTTTTAAAACAACACAGGGGGTGAGCACTCAGGACACTGTTGGCATCCTGCTCTGTAAGTGTTTAATGTACAACCTCACTAAAACATATTTTTGAATCCCTGCAGAATACCACCTCTACCCTTTCTATCTCTTATCATATTAAATGATTTGAGCAGTTGCTTCCTTATTTTGGTATTATGAATAATTAATTTGACTTTTTAATTTGATTTTTTTTCCTTTGGCAAAAACTGTTTCCTTGACTCGCCACATGACCCTTGATTTTTCTTTCTCTCACCCTCAACTGATCCCCCTTGACCCTCTAGTCCTAAAGATCTCAAAACAGTATTATACTAGTGAACTTGAAAAAAAAAACAAAAACAAAAAAAACACACACCAAAAAAAGCACACATACGCACACAGATGTCTCTTACATTACAGTGCAGCATTCATAATATTGCATTTATATATAAAGGTCATTATTTGGCTGCTCAGCTTGAAGAGTCCATATCCTTTGAACTTCACTATCTGGACAGACACATTCTCAGAAGTTTTGTCTGATGTTGTGAGAATGTTTATTAAATTAAATAAACATTATCAGGGACCACATGTTGTATCCGGGTGATAAATGTGCCATGCTAAATGTTAAACTATGATAACTCATATCATATACTAATCACTGAGAATGTCATGGCTTTGTTTATTTGAAGCGGTATATAAATATCTTTTCTGGGTGTGAATAACCAATGGTAACAATTAATGAAACAAGTTGTGGAATATAACAGTTGCTGAATTCTTTGATACATAAATTACAACAAATGGAGCAGGGCATTTTACTTTAATCCTACTATTGTGAATAAATGTAGAGCAGCATTATTTTCTAAAACTCATTGGGAAGGATATATGTATGTGACCACTACACTGGTCATCTTGCATTAACAGAGAGGCAATGTAGTTAAACAGGATTTGTGAAGACTTTTTAATGTATGATGCACTTACTAAATGGTAATGGTAGTTCTGTAGTGGACACCAAGTTTCAAGGAAGCAATAGGAAAGTATGAGAAACTAATTATCTGTGTCCTGAGGCAGCTACAGTGCCCTGGTTAACCTTACCCTCTGTTGATTGTCCTCATGGTGCTCAGCTAAAAGGTCAAATAGTTGTCAAAGTCAGTACACTGACTTGTGGAAAACGTTTCTTTGAGACATAGATTGAATTATAATATATGGCTATAGAGAACATGATGCAGGAATGGATTAGGCTTTACATGCAGAGTCAAAGTTCAGTACAGGTAGATACCACCTTGACCGCGGTTATGTAATAAAAAGATGTGTCAGCACAACTGTCCTATCAGAACAATAAAACTGCACATCCTCATGCACATAAGTTTATCACAGCTGTCCTGAACTAAAGTCATCATAATTTTGAACTGAAAGTTTATTCAGTGTTCAAGCAGCTTTTTCTGTTAGAAAAAAGCCTATGCCATGTCTGCACATCTAGTGAAGAGTGATTTTCACTCTGAACAGTACTGGAGTCATGAACCCAAGGTGATCATACAGAGAGGCTGTGAATAGAATGCCACACTGTGTTACAGGCTGATGTTTAAGGCTGATATTAAGCCTGAAGTGATCAGATTCCACATCCCTTCCCATCCCATTGAAGACTGAGAGCTCTCTCTAGTGGCAGATCACTGAATGCAAGGTCTATATTCTTAATGTTGGTTTGTCTCTCAGAGGGTGGCAGGATGTCTTTGACATTTAACACAAACTTGTGTAGTCAGCGACCACCCATGAGTTCACATGCTTCTCTGGCAAGCTGAATAGCATTCTTAGTGCTTTCAACACCTGCAAAAAACATAAAAGTCCCTCCCTCCCTGCAAACTTTGAACCTTTGGGATTGAGGTTGCCATTCTCTTTGGCTAGATGCTCCAGCCCAGTTTACACAACCAGTGGAGGAAGCTGCATCACACTGATGCCCAAATGGAACTCGCCGTGTGGTCAGTTCAAGGCAAGCACATGGAATTGATGGAATATTTTTTCAGTGTCGCACATAAGTGAAACTGGGTGCTGTTGGAAGAATATGAAGACTCTGCTCAAGTTTTTCAACATGTCAGGTCTAGAGAGGAGGTGGTCATTCAAGCTGGTTCCTTTGTATCTGGCTGAGAAATCAAATGCTACAGAAAGCTTTTTTGTTTGTTTGCATGGTGAACACTGATGAGGAATGTACCATTTCTCACACTTACTCTGTCTTTGACTGACTCTGCATATTCCGTTTCAATGACCTCATCCATGAGCTTGCCATACTGTTCCTTATATCTTCTCTACCTCTTCAGTTTCCTTTTGAGGTAACTGAGGCAGATCATGGCTGAGTCTTTGTTGTCAGACAATTTTGCTCTGTTCATGAAAGGCAAAGGCATTTCTTAGTACCCAAATATCAACATCACTGTTTGCTATCCTCACTGCCAATCTTAAAGTCCTTACAAGGAGGCCAGAAACTTTCTTGCTTGTGACAACTGTGTCATTTCATTCAATGTGTTCAACTTCAGCTTGACTAGATACTTGTCAGCATTAGGACTGTCACTCATTTCTTGGTTGATGAATGTAGTATTATTTGAGTGTTGGGTAATGCATAGACAAGAAACCCACGATGGCATCACTGCTGATGTGTAGAATGAGCCTTCGCTGGCTTATCTAAGTGACTTTGAAACTGGACTTTGATTTGTCACCGTTTCTATTCAGACCTTTGTCTTTTATAATTGTCATGTTGGAGGGCTTTAGGATGATTTTCTTTGCAGGTGTAATGGAAATGATGATGGCAATCTTTTGCTCTGTGGCCAGGTTTGAGGCATCCAAAGCAGATTTTCATGTCCTTAAGGTAGTTTCATCATTAAACCAACAAAATCTTCGTGACCTTTGAACACACATGAAGCTGATGTCTATTATCTTGGGAAAGAATGCATGAAGCCTTAACGTTTCGCTGGCCTGACTTTTGGTTCTCATCCTTAACTGTTTGACCTTGTTTCTTCTTGCATCTCTGATTTCTCTACTCAATGCCTGATGAATGAACAGTATAAAAAGGCATGATGGGATTGCAGGCAATCTCAGCTACATTCAACACAAACATATCAAAGTCCTTGAAACTTGGAAATTCTTGTGTTGCGTTTACACTTTGTGTGACTTGTCAGATTCCCGGGGGGAAGCTACCCAGTCTGGCAGCTTATGAGCAAGCTTATGATGCTCCTCGCAGTTATTTAAAGTTGAGTCCCCTGACATGAGGCAGGGCATCTTGACAGGCATTTAGACAGTCTGAGAGTGCTTAAGCATCCTTTGGCCAATAGGTGAGTTCCTCCATGAAGAGTTTCTGAATGGCAAATGTCTTGCCAAAGCAACAATTCAGCTTCTTCCAGGCATCCTGGTAGGCTTCATTATCATTTCAGTAGAAGGTGCTGTCTTGAACCTGGGATGCTGGCCAACTCATATTTTTTCAGACAGTCTCTCAGCTGGAGTGATTATCCTTTGGTTAACAAGTGAGATAAATACTGCCTTACATTCGTGGAATCGCACTGGAATGAACAGAGGACAAATTGCTGTGCTGTTTTGTAACACCTGAACACGAGAGGACACATCTGCATGGAAAGGTGTTGCAACACAATCAATGGATTGTCGTTACTGGCACATTCTTTGCTTTCTTGTTAATGGTGTTAATGTAGTATACAGACAGAACTTGCATGGTCACAATGATGCAGTTCATTGAGGTGGTATCTTTCCTGCTCCTCATTAAACTCACCATTATCTATGGCTCTGTTTTAGCCTCTGTTTGGTGACTTCTGTGGTCACTGATATGTATCAACTCTTCTCCTTAAGTCATCTGAAGGTGTGTTGAGATCTCAGATTCAAAAATACATTCATTATGTCTTCCTTCCCTTTCTTAAGTTCTTCAATGAGAAGCCAGAGTGTCAACTTTTATGCCTTTATTTTCTAGATTTCTTGCTTTGCATATATGGAGCTTCCATTGCTTTTGCATAGACAACAGCTTCTTCTCCCTTTTTTGGCCTCTTCACGTCAGAGCGCCTGTATCTTCTCTGTAGGTTTCCATGCACATTCTGACCTTCAGGTGGATTATCCTCCTTCTGAGTCTTAACTTGGAGAATAAACATATGAAAATGGATGCACATATTAGTGTAGATGTAATAGTTTCTTTCCTTTGCTGTACTTGAGAAGCTGAGTGCTAAATGTCCACTGGTTCAGTCCAAGAAGCTGTTCATACCCCCATATGTCCAGCTTATTGGCAATGCCATAGACTGTGCAGTAACAGTGTAATAATCACAGTCAGTGAATGGGACTGTACTTGACCATTGCACTGAATCCATGAGAATGCTGCTCAAATTGCCTATTAGGTCATGCACTGGCATGTGGGAGCATGTGCTTACTGATAAATCCACACAGATAGCACGTAGCAAAGTAGCAATACCAGCAACAGGCAAGCCATGAAGACTTTCCATCATGGCCCATCATGTTGGCACTGGGTCCTCAGATCAAAGGTCAATGAATGAAGGTCTTACTGTAGGGAACCAGGCCAGACGAAAGTATACTGATGTAAGTATTTGTGTTCAGCCTTTAAAGACAAATCCACCCTTCTTTGTTAATCTAATTTCTTCAGAAAATATCATAAAAGCTACAGTAAAGACTAAATATACTGATATGCTGTATAAACCACAGATATCTACATTATTCAAAATATTTACACGCATAACACTGACATACGTCTACATAAGAAAGAAGGCTTGCATTACCAAGACCTTACACCAGGGTTTCCCCTAGGCCCTGTGGTAACACTCTTACGCAAGCTAACATTTGCACAACTATCACATCTGTGACAAATTAAACACTTCTTCACTATTATATTGACTCAGCTCGCATGGTCATAAAACAACAGTACCTTGTTCCCATTCAAGCTCTATTGTTAAACATTCAAGGCCTTAAGTTGCAGAGTAGCCTTATGGCATACCTTTGCTTCCTGTAAGAAAGTCAATAAAGCATTTCAATGCTGCATCTCTAGCTGCAGGAAGTTTGCAAAAATAAATGCCCCATTATGTCAAAAAGCACTGCTGACAACTCAAAGGCATAGAGGAAATAAGTTGCCTTATTATAGACCTTCTTAAAAGTCACAAGATGCGACTGAATATTTTTTTTTTAAATTCAGAGTGAGCAAGCTAAACCTCCTATTTGCTGTACACTCTTGGCACTGCATGAGTTGTCACGTACACCAGACAGACCAGTGCAGCCTCTCACCTGACACTGTGTGAACATCCTGTACTCCAGAACACAGTGCATCAAAAGCCCACAACTTATCATTGCGACAAAGTGGGTAAACACTTTGAACACTATCTTACCACTTATCTCATACATGTTAATTTTACATACTGCAACATATTATTTTCTACACGTGCACCTTTGCTATGGTTTGCTAGAGTTATTTGTGTTAGCATTATGCTGCAGTTTACATCAAAGTATTTGAGCAGGTTAAAGCAAACACAGAACCACAAGTTAGGCTCAATTATTTTTATTATGCTGCAGGTTTAAATATCATCTCTTCCTTTGTTCATATTTACCATTTATTGACGTTTTTGTCTAGTCCTTCTAACAGGTCTTGTGTTTGGGAATGAGCCCACCCAGCATTTCCTGATTTTTATAGTACTGGTGATGTCATGTCTGACATCACTGGGCTAAACCAAGTGGAGGGATTTTCTTTTTTGTAGGAATGTTTTCTTTTGTTTTATGAATTAAGGAAATATTTTCTAAGGTTATTTTGCTTCATAGGGAGTCATTTAGTAGTTTAAATGAGCTTGTGATGAGTCAATAAATTCTATTTGATTCTCCGATGTTAATGTTGATTTGTAGGTTTACTGGCTTGATCTACTGTTACTGGCTAAACTAACTGATTGTAAATTGACACCCCTATATACAGTGGGCTCAGAAAGTATTCAGATTCCCTTCACTTTTTTCAGTTTTGCTATGCTGCAGCCTGATGCTGCAATTGTTTAAATTCAGTTTTCCTTATTAATCTACACTCAGTGCCCCATAATGACAAATTGAAAACATAATTTTTGGAAATTTATTAAAAAGAAAAAAAACGAAATATCACATTTAAATAAGTATTCACACATTTTGCAAAAACACTTGAAATTTAGATCAGGTGCCTCCCATTTCTCTTGATTGTTGCTGAGATGTTTGTGCACCTTGATTACAGTCCACCTGTGATAAACTAAATTGATTGGACATGATTTGGAAAGACACACACCTCTCTATAGAAGGCCTCACAACTGACAATACATATCAAAGCAAAAACCAAGCCATGAGGTCAAAGGAACAGAGCTCAGAGACGGGGTTGTTGCAAGGCACAGATCTGGGGAAGGCTACAAAAAATAAAAAAAATTCAGCTGCACTGAAGGTTCCCAAGAGCACAGTGGCCTCCATAATTCTCAAATGGAAGAAGTTTGGTCGGCCGGCCAAACTGAGCAAGTGAGGGAGAAGGGCCTTACTGAGAGAGGTGACCAAGAACCCGATGGTCACCCTGACTGAGCTCCAGAGATCCTGTGTGGAGATGGGACTAAGTTCCAGAAGGACAACCATCACTGCAGCCCTCCACTGATCTGGGCTTTGTGGCAGAGTGGATAGACAGAAGCCTCTCCTCAGTGCAAAACACATGAAAGCCCACTTGGAGTTTGCAAAAAAAAAGCTCCTGAAGGACTCTCAGAGTGTGAAGAACAAAATTCTCTGGTCTGATGAAAACAAGATTGACCTGTTTGGCCAATTCTAAACGTTATGTCTGGAGGAAACCAGGCAACACTCATCACCTACCCAATACCATCCCAACAGTGAGCATGGTGGTGGCAGCATCATGCTGTGGGGGTGTTTTTCAGCAGCACGGACAGGGGCGGATCTAGAGAAATTTTCTTAGGGTGGCATGAAGGTGGCAGGGAGATCAGATAGGGTGGCAAAATCAAAGCCATTTCTTTACACATTTGCAGGTGTTATATTCAGTAATATCTAACATATATGGTAAAAATACATTAAAGTATACAGATGTTTCATATAAACATAGTCTATAACTTTCTTACTGGCATTAGCCCAAATAATTAAACATGTCAGTTACATAAAAAAAAGATGTGCATTTTGATTTTATGTACTGTATAGCCTATAAAACAAATACGCATTACTGCATTTTGTTTTTGATAATGAACACAGATTTCAGCCTATACTATAGCCCAAAACAACGTAAAATCATATACATTAACTGTTTGTTAAAATTTAAGCCACATTTGTCATGATGTATGGGGATAATAACACTTAACTTTAAGCCATTTCCAGAGTGTGACAATTAACAGTCTGTGTTGAAATCTGAAATGCCTTCAGTGCACAGATATCCACAGTGTGAAAATGTGCTCTTGCACCAATCATAGGCCAGAGTGTCAGTTACTATTGACAACAAGAAAAAGCAGACTGGAGGGGAAGCTATGGGGTGAACCATTTTTCAAGGAAGGGGGATAATGTTATGGGACATATTCAGTTTTAGAATTTATATTTAGTGTTAACTGTAGCTAGACTTGCTCAAACCATTAATGCTATCTTATTTTAATAAACAATATTGTCATATGCCAAATTAGGGTGACACTAGGGGTGGCAAGAGATTATTTTAGGGTGGCACATGCCACTCCATGCCACCACAGTAGATCCGCCCCTGAGCAGGGACTGGGAAAGCTGAATGGAGCAAAGTACTGAGATATCCTCAATGAAAACCTGTTCCACAGTGCTCAGGACCTCATGACAATGACCCTAAGCACACAGCAAAGACAGCATGGGAGTGGCTTAGGGACAACTCTGTGAATGTCCTAGAGTGGTCCAGCAAGACCCTTGACTTAAACCCTATCGAACATCTCTGTAGAGACCTGAAAATGGCTGTCCACCGACAGTCCCCATCCAATACTGTACTGCCAAGAACATGTGCCTTTTGTTTTCAGTTACCATAAATTAATTTACCCTACAGTCTAATGTGTGCTGAAATGCCAGATTTGCCAATGAAAGGTCATTAAACATTAAATACAAAAGATTATTTCCACATATAGTTGAAATGACATTACACAACAAATGCACTTGTAAGATTTTTTTATATTTTCAATCCTATAACTCCTTCAGTGGGTACTAAATACTTTCATATTCACTGTTATTTTGCATTATTTGTTATTTCAATTTGTATAGACTGGCCACTAAACAGAATATAGTCTACTGACCAATAGCTTTACATTTTAAACCTGACAGTAAATGCTCTCTGAGTGATGAAGACATCCTGCTTCTCCACAGGGGCAGGGCCCACACACCACACAGGAAAGCTGTATTGTTGCTCTGCTCCTTTATCTGCAGCCTGAGCCCAATAGAGGGCACCAGAGAGTCCAGGAGTAAAAAGTACAAAGCTGCTTTACTCCTGTTTGAAATAACATCAGATAGATAAAATCTGTTAAGATGGTAAAATACAAAATCTACACAGGTTAAACTTGGGTGGAATTAAAGTTGTACTGACAGCAAACTCTGTCCTGGTTCAGAATAATCAGCTTTCGGCTGCTGCTTTATCTCCCTAGGGGTTGCCACAGCTGATGGATCCACGTGTGTGATTTGGCACTGATTTTACATCAGATGCCCTTCCTGACACAACCCTCCCATTTATCCAGACTTGGGACCAGCACTAGTGGTACACTAGCTTATGACCCCCTGAGGCTGTCTCCTCCCAGTCTCAAACCAGGGCTCTTTCATATGTAAGGTGAATGTGTTAACTGCTACACCATGGAGCCAGACTAATCAGCAACAGGCATAATTACAAGATTACTGGTTTACTAGTATAAATACCCCTGATTAGGGGTTAACAGAGTGAAAATATTGATACTCAGTAAACACACAACGGTCATGTGTCACTGCTGACCATGTAACTTCCAGACTGGAGTCCTTTAACACATTTCTTATATTTTTGTGAAGAGAATATCCTTATTCCTGATTTAATAGTTAATGAATGAGGATGTTTATCTGTAGGTGCTGGCTGAGTTTCATGGGACCTGCTAGAAGTTACTCATTGCCAAAAATACCTTTTCGAAAGGTATTTTTTCAAGCATCTGGCATTAGAATGTGAGAGGTTCCTCGATCCAGATCTACTGGAATAGATCCGTGTATTTAAGACCAGCTGAGGTATATGTCTTTTGTAATCACTTTTTCACACTTTAACTGTTATGTTAACTGTCAAGTTTTCACATTTTTGCTCATTATAATAAAATATGATTATTCTCATTAGTTTTTCTGTTAACAGAACACTGTTTATCACACAAACAAGTGGAGCCACATCAGGCCAGTAATAATTTAGCAATCCAATATCTCCATTGTTCCATTTAATTTTTTTCCCTTTTTTGCAAAATAATTACAAACAAGCACGAAAGAAGCAGTAGCTTACAATACATACACTACTAAAAATAATAGTAATAACAAAGAATAAACAAAAGGCACTGATTTTACTCCTTTTCCTGCCTTCAATGTCTTATCCTAAGCCCTGTATGTAAACATTCAAAGACAGAACAAACACTGATCTGAAACCAGCTTTAAACAGGGATTGCTGGAAGAGCCAACACAAACAAGGACAGATGGAAGAGAAAAGTTGGGGCTAAATCATCACTTTCTGTGGAACTTTTTTATCTTTAGAGATATATTAAAACTTAGACATGTAAATATAGTAAAAGAATGTATACATTATATATGTGCAAACATTATTCTGTGAAATTACCAAAAATCCATGAAATTGTTCCAGAAAGAAAGAAATTTAAAGAAAGAAATTTAATAATATCCTATGCATCCTGTATTATATAATTACAAATGATCAAATAATATTTACTGATATTCACCATCTCTCTGTGTAAGACACTAGAAATAATCATTATTGTAACCATGTTCACTTCAGTCTTCAGTCTTATTAGCTGGATGCACATTTCATTCAGTCAAGGCTCTCAAAAAGCAAAAAAAGAAAATCTCTATGTGGGTTTTTTCAAGAAGAGGTTTGCTGAAAACAATATGTTGCAGTGTGTAGTGGTATGTCTTCCAGATGCTGCTCAACAAATGTATAGAGTACACCTGCTTTTTGGGATATGCCAGTGTTTTTCACTAAATGATCAGAAAAATAGGTCATATTAAATATGTGTAGCTTGAAGAGAAGGATAGGGCAGTCCCTAGCTTAAAAGTAGGACTTACCTGAGAACTTGAGACAAGCAGGAGGTGTCTGAACTTCTGTGGTAGGATAATCTTGTACACAACATCTGTCATTACCCTTCATCTGCTGGAAAGAGAAGTGATTATACGCATGTGTGATATCACTAAAATGTTGAATCTTTAAGTTGAACATTGGACTTCTGGCTTTTATTTTAAATTAAAAACATAATATTTGAGTTGGTTCACCTTCTGGATTCATATTTGATTTATATGAAGTGCCCTTTGGATGGGATATAAATAGAAAATCAGAAAAACTCCAAGGCACTTTCTGTGAAGTATCACATTTAATAGCAGTATTCTTATGGCAGGGTCATATTTAATCTAAAAAAAAATTTTTTTTTTCTGATTTTTTAAAATTTAAATGTTTAATTCACTATATTAAAAACACAGATACAACAGCTGAAAGTTAATGCAACAAAAGTCAGTCATTTTTAATTTTTTCATTACTCATTCAATGTTTGACAATCCTCCTCAGTATGGAGGTCCTCTCAGCTCCTCTTTGTGGAGGGGTTATATTTCTCTACCTTTCTCTTTCTCAACAGACCCCCCCTAAAGGTGTTCTGTTGGTTTCCAGTGTGGTCAGCTCATTTTTACTTTTTTCTTCCTATGTGATTTTTGGCAGTGACATACTGCATTATTCCTCTTTTTCAAAAATTCTGGATACTTGTGGAGTCATCTTGTCATCCTGTGTTTTATCTACAGGAATTCAAGATATGTATAAATAAATCTCCTCAACACCTTTAGCACTCATGCAGCCACATGTCATCACAGTCCCACCTCCGTACCTCAGTGTTGGCAATGTATTCAGTGTGGTAGTCTTGGCCCAGTTCATGCTAAACATGCTGGACTCCATCTGAGTCATCTGACTAAAGAATGTGCTCCTAATAACCATCAGGCTTCTTTTCTTGTTCTTTAGCAGTTTTTTTGCTAGAGAGAAAGTAATTTTTTTTCTTTGACACCATTCATAGAGGTTAACATTATGCAAGTTATCTAAAACACTTGACTGTGTTTTCTTTAAGAGCTTTAACAGCTTGACTGTGCAAGAGGACGGCTATGTGGCCTGATCTATTTCTCCTATTTACTGCTGCAACTGTTGTTCAACTAATTTTTGCAGCTAGTCCCATATAAGTCTAAAACCCATATGTTCTGGTGTTCACTGGTCATTTTATAACCATGTTAATGGATCTAGGCTAAATGGAGATCAAAGAAGGCCTCATTTGTGTTTTAATAATCAGATTTTCTGCATTTCTTGCATTTACTTTCTACATTTGGACCTGTATTTGAAATTTTTTGTTTATACAGGAAATACTCCACTTGTGAATTTGAGAGATGATACAATTTTGAATCATTTGACATTTCAGTGATATTGTACAAGGGTATTCTCACTTCTGCATCTTAGCATGTAATTTCTTTTATATTTCTGTGTTTTATTTTAAGCCTATTCTGTATGTCAAACAGGCTCTTCGTGGTACCAGTTATTCAACATAGTAGAAATGGTTTTCATAATTGATGACAAAACTCTGCACCTTTATAAATCTCTATATACATTTTCAGGGAAAAACATTTCCACAGAAGCAAAAAGAAAGAAGATAACAAAAAAAAAAAAAAAATACAATTAAAACACAAAATTATTGCCCTCCATGATGCTCCTACATTGCTTCAGATTCAAATAACCTTTGAATTGTTTTTCTTTAAGGTGGTCATATTTATAACAAAAAAAAAAAAAAAGAAAGAAAGATTGACTCTTCTGCCCAACAATATACAGACAGAGAATAAAGAGAAGGCTGACATGTAGGACCAAAAAAGGAGAAAACATTTTAAGTTAATGTTTAAATAAACTACTCTATATTGTAAAAGTGGACAGATTTTACTCTGTGGTCAGACTTCCAGCAACCATATCACACGTCATATGAGGTCTGTCCAATGGCAGATCTGAAATGGCTGCAGCAGTGAAAGTGCTGATTGATATGAAAAACATAAAAAAAGTCATGTTTGTATTGGTAGGAATCTGGGAAAAAAAAAAAATCTGAGCAGCAGTCAAACTTGTCCGTCCTGATAAATAAGAAAACAAAGCAGCAGTGGTCAACATTGTCAATAATCTGTTTCAGTAAAAATGGACAGCAGCACATAATCAATGCCTGAAAGTAGTGATTAACACACTCATCATTCGACAATGGACATAGGATTAGAGTGTCTCAGTTTAAAAAGAGGCGCATAAGTCACCCGCTAACAGGTAATAGGTCCATCCTTTTTCAAGACAGTTGTGTAAATGCACTTTTTGTCCTGTTATTTTTTACCCTGCTGTAAACGACCACTACCAACCAAAAATGCACAGGGCAAATTACAAAGAGTACCACTTAGATATCTCCATGTCCCCTCACTGCGTGAGAGAGCGAGGATGCTGGACGGGTGAGGGGTGAAGCAGACTGCCAAATGCCTGGAAGTGTGATGGGACGATAGCAGATGAGGAAGGTGAAGAGGACGGCAGGCTAAACTCCACCTGCAGCATGTGGGAGCCACTAGCCCCACCGCTTGCTGTACCACAGTCAGGGCCCTCAGAAAGTAAATGTTCGCCACGCATATGTAGCTGGAAGAAACAAGAGTTTTCGAGGCCGTGGTTGTCATGGAGAGCTGAAGAGTTCCCGCAGGCCCACTGGGAGCTCTCAGCAAAGAGCTGAGACTGGAGCTGAACAGGAGCTGAAGGACAACAACTATCTGAGCCAGATTCCTGCAGGTTGTCTATGGGCGGGAGAGAGAAGGGACATCCAAACAGCTGCTGAGGACATTCATCACCACACAGCTCTGACAAGCCCATTACCAGCTCACCATCTGTACAGAAATTCACAAGATGACAGATTAATAGAACATCCATTACTGCCATCATATATTCTATAACAGCTTAAGGGTGTATGTTTCATGTATATGGTTACAATGGCATCTGATGTGTGTACAATGTATCTGTGTTCCTGGAGTGTACATATTTCTACCAGAAAGTACCCAGCAAACATTTCGACGTTGAATAACCGTCGACTAGCTTTCTCGACATCTAGTCATGGTTGAAAAATAGTTCCAAAATGAAAGTTGAACCAGTGTCACGGACGTTACATCAACGTCGGTTCGAGGTGCTTCTTAAACATCACCTGGACGAAGAATTGTTTTCTACTGTCTATTTATCGATTAGAACAAAACAAAAAAAAGTTTCTCAAGAAAAAAAATGAGAAGAAAAAAAGACACCTCAGTGGTGACTCGAATTCGCTACCTCACGCATTCCGGTCCACCACCACTGAGCTAATAGACTTCATGTTTGAGTGACAGCATTCCTGAGTTTATGATGCTGACATCATGGACAGAGAGGGGATAACTGTTTGAGTCAGATGCGTAAAGTTCACCATGAAACTAATGAAATGGAATTTAGATGTACAAAACTGTAAATAGCTTAAAAGTGTTTTTTTTTTTTTTTTTTAAGAAGAGGCTCCGGATAATACTAGTCTGTGTACGACATTTTATCTGTTCAATATGTACAAACCATATTAGCTGCCTTCTTTAAAACAAAACAAAACAAAACAAAAAAAATATAAACAAATGCATTTCATTCCTTTTTTTGCAACAACCTAATCTATGTTCCTCACTTTGTAAGAGACGGTCTGACATATGTAGAAAAAACTTCATCATCCATCCGTCTATGGTTCAGGTTTTGGCACCGTTGCGAGATCAGTTTTGACAGGGAGATGACGTCATGCTTTCAACCATGTTTACTGGGTATTCATTCAATTTAATCATACAGAGATGAAAGTGAAACATTTCACCCAAAATGTTCTTGAGTTGTCTGTTCTTGCCAACCACAATTAAACCACTTATATGACTCTGTTTACTGTATGTTTTATTCTGTTTATTTTTTACTGTAAATTCTCCATATGTCATACTATGTTTAAGCTGTCAATATGTACCACAGCCACTGCAATAAATTTACTTGTTCTTAGCAAATATAATTGTAGCACTTGAGCTACACTGATTTTGAGTTTCATTTTCATACAACAGTTATACTTTGAACAGATGTAATGGTAAATACAAGAAGCAACTGTACTTGAAAATGCTTTTCAAACACACAAAAGGAGCAAGTTTGTAATTCATTTTTTAATAATACATCTAACATTATTAGACATTATTTGTAAATGTGGCAATTACTATATAGCCAGAGGAGGCTGTTTACATTAGCCCTGTTTCTTTCCTTTCTAATTAGACTTTGGGTGTCAGATTATTTCCCAGTGACCACCTTATTTTTTTCTCTCTACTCATTCGGTTTTCTTTACCTGCAGGCTGCTCAACCTGCTGTCTGTGGCCTGAGCGGACTGAGGTCATGGCTTTAAGAGAAAACGGGGAGTTCGTCTGCGCCTGGGGCGGCCCTCCTCTTCTGGAGCACCATGTCACCATTCATAACATGCGCGCACACACGCACACATGCAAACATGCAAGCAAAAACACAACACAAAACAGATGTGTAGCAAGAAAATATTGGGGGAGAACAAAGGAGGGGAGACAGGGATAATAAATATGTCAAAATAAACAGGAAGAATATGTAAACAAACAGGAAATCCGTGGTGCTGCATGTATAACGTGACTGAAAAATGATTTGGCATGTATGTTTGACATGGTATGTAAATGGTTTATGTACAAGAAGATGGGTAAACATACATAGCTTCAGCATCATTGGACTCAATTGTTAATGTACACTGAATGATATTTTTAATTTATATGCTGTATTCACCAAATGGTGGAGTTAAGTGCTCTATGACCAGCCTCAAATTTGAAATAAACTTCAAACTTTTCTAAGCTTTTTCTGTAAATTTGCTTCTGTTAAAAGAAGCTGTGTCTTTACTTTGAACTTAAGGTCATTGAAATAATATTTTAGGGCACTGTGGCTGAAACCTTTGCTTCATTATTATTTGAACATTATTTTGGTTCTTTGTAAGACAGCAAATTTACTCACTTTGCTCATCAAGAGCTGAGCAAAGTGAATTTAAGGACTTTCCATCAGAACCACGTCAGCTGTTTTTAAGAGGCTACCTCTAATTTTTACCTTGTTTATCCTGGTCCAGGTTCGACTGTGGAGGTAACGGGGACTCCAGCTGCCCTGTGCCTATGGAGCTGTGAGACAACAACCGTGGGGCACTGTTGCTTCCCTCCAGTTCCACAGCCTCGCCGTCCTGGTCTCCATCCTCCCTGCAACACACAGCACAACCACTTTCAGCTCTGACAAACTGTGTGTTTTTTACTCTACAGAACTCACAGTTTTCAGTGGGAAAATTTCTTCAGCAAAAGCAGTTGCATTATTTGTTCGTAAAATTTGGCTTAACCAACCCTTTACAGGTCACCACCATGTAAGATGCCTTTCCAGTTAAGAGACTTGACTTTAACAGAAAGTTTACAAAATAGTACTCATTTACAGACTAGGATAGGTGCAATTTTTATTATGTCAAAATCAAACACTAAATACTGTTAACGATAAGCAAAAACATGTGGGAATGAATAACATCGCCCTGCATCAAAAAATAAAATTTCAGAAAATAGTTGATATTACCTAATTCAATGATGCTGAGTTCAAAAATAACAATAAAAAAATATTCAATCACATACAGTTTTGTCACAAACTGCAAATCCATTTTTTTCACGTGGCCCATTTATGCTCATTGTATTTCGGTTTCTCCAACACAATTTGTATATTTTCATGGGTTTCTTCTAACTGGACAGAACGACCAGTTGGCACGGATGCAAAGTAATTGCTATTATGCAGTAGGACACATTTTAGGCTGGCTTTTGAGCTGTCAGTGAACAACCTCCACTCATCTGCATCGTACTACATCAACAGAATAGACAAAGTCATCATCCATTTCAAAGGATGGAATAAGATCCTTCTCACGATGCCTATGAAAAGAAAATTTGGCTCCAGGAGCCAGGAGGATTTTCTCATTGAGCCTAGACCCAAGCAACTCAGCGGCTTCCTTTGGCAGATTCTACTAAGTCATTTACCTCTGGCTGAGTGAACAACTGGGGGACAGATGAGCTACTAGAAGATGGATCTTCAAAGTCCTCATCACTATCTGGAGACAAAACACCATCAGACTCTTCTCTCTCATCAACTAAGCCAGTAAAATGGGAGGTGGTATTTCATCTGAATGTGGTACAGGTCTCATTGCTGATGGCAGGTTAGGGTAACTGATAGATTATTTAGTTTTGGAATTGTATCCAGAAATATTGACTAAAAAGAAGTAGCAATCATCAAAGTGTTTTCGACACACGCCCAGCAAACTGAATGAGGTGCCCATGGCTTGTCTTGGTCGCCCAATTTCATACCAAAATAAGCAAAGTATCACATTTCCACAAAACCTGTTACGTTTTATCACTGTTTGGATGTAGCAAAGCATCCACAGATATAGCCAAAAACATCTGGATCATGTCTACAATTGCCAATTGTGAAAAAATGTGAAGTGACAGAGCAAAATGGATTATTTTTAAAATCAGCAACACCTACAGATTTCATAGAGCAAATATGATCCAGGGGGTGGTAATTAGGGCCCGTTCTGGTTCAATAAGCAAAAGCAGCTCTGAGAGATACTCTGGTGCAACCCAATGTCTTTCTGGTGCTTGCACTCTTGCGCCAGACTCTTGACTTAATTGTAGCAAATGTATAAAAGCTTGCAGTTTCTCACATTTTGGAGGTTAGTGTCTTACCCAGAGCCTTTGATCCACTAATCAATAGTACTGTTTATCCTGGCTGTAAAAATTCTGTGGCATTTTAATCTAAAACACAGTGAGTCAATTGACCCTTTATCATCAGGACACACAGCCAGTAGAAATACAGTACTTCTATGTCATCCATAGAAGGTCAGCTATGGGAAGAGATGCTGTATTTCATGATAACACTGCCCAAAGGTAACATGTACAAATTAAAAAGTAAGGGACCTAAAACTGATCCCTGTGCTACCTTACAGGTCTCTGAGACTGCAAAGCCCTTTCTGGCAATTTTAAATAAAGTGATTCCAGATATGCACCAAATTTTATTTAGCTCTGCAACTCTTCACCAAGTTTCATGAAAATTAGCTTGGCAGCTTTTGTATGATCCTGCTAAGAGACAGAAAAACAAAATGCCAAAAATACCAGTTGCAGGTCTGCCATAAACAGCAAAAACCTTACCTTATGCAAATTTAGGGGTATCCCCTTCAAGGTTGTCTCCTTGTGCACCTCTCTCTCTGGAAAGTCCCATACTGACCACTTGCATGTGTGCATTTGCTGGATTTCTGCAGTCAAAACTGTGTCCATTCACCTTAGATTTCACTGGTGGGTAGAGGATAAATTCGCAGGGAGACAAATCTGGCAAGCAGGTTGGGTGGTAAAAAACAATTGTGTTGGTGTGTGGTCAAAATGCCTGGAAAAAAATTATAAGCATGTCGCCTTTGAGCTTGGACACTGCAGACTCTTCTGCTGAAAACTGCTGTTTGGTCTCTGGGTGATAGTAGGAGAACCACTTCTCATTACCAGTGATGGCAGACTTGACGGTTGGGTCAGTTTGGTCCAGAGTTTAATGTTTACTCTCTGATTAATTTGTTGTCCATGATGAAGATGTAACTGACCAAGTGCAAGTGGTCAGAATGATGCTTCCAGAGGGCGATCTAAAACTAGCTGGGAGCGGTGCAGTGCTGCACAAGGAGACGACCTTTAAGGGAATTGTGGGCAAATTTAAGTCCAGTAAATCAGATAGCTGTTTTTGCTTTTCATGGGCAGAGGCACAGAACTTTTGGATCCCACCTTATATCTAAAAGACTTTGGTTATCTTCAGGTTGGCGTCCCATTAATACTCACATGCTCCCTGATTGCAGGCTGTACTTCTTGCGGCTCAGTCTGGTAGCCTGCTGGGTAAAATACATGTGACGCTCAGACTTCTTCCACATGTAATAATACTCCACACACTCGCCCACTGAGCGTGTTCGTACCTGAGAAGAAGAAAAGGTTGTTTTTGCTGAAGGTGAAAATTTTTGAAATGAGTATAACACGTGGATCATAACTCTGGTCTCGACAACATCCATCTAAAATTGTTCAGCATCTCATCTCCTGGGCACTCACCTTATTAGCCTGAATGAGGTGGAAGTTTTTCCCATAAACTCGATAACCGTGTTCAAAGTTCCTACACTCCTCCTCACTCCAGGAACAGAGCTCCTCTAAAGACAACAACAACAACAACACTAGGCTTACAATGCTACATATCAGTTTCAGTTTATCACATACTTGTGATTACTACCACATGAACAATCAGAAATAGCAGATTCCAAAATGACTGAATAAAAGCAGTAGTTACACCAGTTTTCAAAGTAGGGGAGCATGATTTGATATTGTCCTTTTTCTATACTTCCTGTCCTGTCACAGGTACTTGAGAA
>VUQI01058490.1:19852-35291 GCA_015106735.1 Paratilapia polleni
ACAGGTACTTGAGAAGGTGGTGGCAGCACAACTAATTAACCATCTACAGACCAGTCAACTCATTCACCCGGAACAACTCGGCTTTAGGCCAAAATATTCCACAGAAAATTGCAAATTGTTATTTTGTTGAAAATATAATTTACTTTTTGGGTGGCGGCATTGCTGTGGGGGCAGAGTTCCTTGATCTGAAAAAGGCATCCACGCTGTCACCCATGATATGCTCCTGCCTAAATTGTTTACATTTATTTTTTTCTAAATAAGCAGTTGATTGGTTTGAGTCATATCTTCAGACAAGTGAGCAGTGTGTGAGGGTTGACCAAGAAAAGTTGTCTCTGCTGAAAAACAGAACGGGTATTCCCCAAGGATCGGTCCTTGCCCCACTGCTTTTTACTCTGTTTATCAGTGACCTGCCTGCCAGTTGCCCAGAGGCCGGCCGCCAGCTTTATGCAGATGATGCAGTCATATATGTAACAGCTAAGTGACCTAATAAGGCAGCAGCAACCCTAGCTGCATATTTGGATGATGCCTGTCAGTAGCTGCAACATAATCATCTTTTGCTGAATTTGAAAAAAGAAACAGTTTCTTTGTGTTTCTCCATTAAAAAATGAGGTACCTTTGAAGATTTTAAAATTAAGTTAAGGAATGAAAAAACAGAAGAAGCTACAGATTTTACGTTTTTAGGATTATTTTAGATCCACAACTCAAATTTGATAAACATGTAAAAATTTCAAAGAAGGTTAAAACCAATCTGAGCTGTTTGACACTAGATAACCATTCCGGAAGCCCAGCTGTTATCTGCATTCATATTTTCATCTTTTTCATATTGTATGACAGTATGGGCTCAAGCCTCACCATCTGCAATTAAGCACCTGGTATCTTTATACAACCAGACTCTGAAAATAATGGATAAAAAGCCATCTTTGTCAGATCCTGAAAAAATACAATCCACTTAGTTTTGAGGGTTTCATTCATTTCTGTCACTAGGAGCATGGAGAATGGCAACTGTAAAATACCACATAGATCTAAATTTGTACAATCAGCATTCTCCATAAAGGCCTGTTATCTGTAGAACACACCTCTAACTGAAATCTCATTAATTCCAGGTAATAAATCTTTAACAGTAAAGGTTAACGGTTGGTTAAAGGCAAATCAGAGTGGTGGCCATTTTAATTAATTACCCTATAATTTCATAATTACTAATTTTTTTAGCAATCATATTTTCATTTATGTATCTTTTTGTATGTATTTCATTATATTTCCATATTTTCCCCCAGTTATGTACATTTATTGTAGTCCGCTATCTATATTGTATTGTGGTTTTATGTAACTGAATACTGTAAAACTTTGTCTGTGCATTGTGGACGTGGATATTAGCAACAGCTATAAACTCTCTGTGTAGCACATTAGTTTCATGCTCTGTATTGGAGCTATGTTAAACTGCATTGTCCCCATTAAATAAAAATTCCAAAGAATTTCTGAAACATGACTTCATGGGAAATACTAGAACAGCAAAAATTGGTGACATATGAACACAACAATTTTCTGGTTAGTTGAATGTTACATACTACCATTCATTATCGCAGACTTATTATGGGTTATTTACAAAGATATATGATGCCCAGCTGGGGACAACAGGACAATTCTTACCACTGAATACTTTCACGTTGAAACGGAATCGCCTCAGTGCCTCTTCTACATTGAAGTCGCATTTCACTAGCTCATACAGTGCCTAAAGGTTAAGAGAAAAGACATATACAAAGATTGTAACTCAGTGAAAACTTGCTTCTTTGTTTAATGTGGGTTAAAAAGAAGAGGAACTCTTGGCTACTGATATGAAGACTGACCATAATGAAAGTAATGTTCCACTATGAGTTCAGCTAATGCAGACTAATCCTTAGGGAGAGACTTGGTTAAATAAGACCAGTAGAAGAAGCGTTCTGAAGTGTCTTCAGGTGATTGGGATGAGGTGAAAAAGCCAGACAACTGAATAACAAGATGAGACTAAAATCTTCAAGTACAAAACTCCAACAACAGGCAGACTTCTTTTTATCCAGCTGTCAGTTTCTTTCATATGCATATACAGAAAACACATTTATAATATTTTATCACAGCTAAAAACTTGCTGGGTTAGATGGTTCATCCACCTTTACAGTACTGTGCAAAAGTCTTGAGCCACCCCTCATTTCCTTATATTTTGCTAGGAAAATGGGTGCAGCTATTTATTGAAACGTGCAAATGTTGGTTGGGGTTCTGGGGAGGCCAATCCATGACTGATAGTGTTGAATTGTGTGTTTTTCTATCCAGGTATGCTTTTACTGCGTTGACAGTGTGTTTGTGATCATTGTCATGCTGAAAAATGAAGCTGTTGACAGATGCTTTCCAGATGGTATTGCATGGTGGATCAAAATCTGACAGTACTTTTCTAAATTCATAATTCCATCAATTTTGACATGATTCCTAACACCATTGGCTGAAACGCAGCCCCAAACCATGACAGCACCTCTACCATGTTTTACGGATGGCTGTAGAAACTCACTGTGGTACCTCTCTCCTGACCTCTTCTATACATGACTTTCAGATACTGTTCATCTGCTGTAGATAGTTTTTTAGGCCTGCCACTTCTTCTTTTGTCCTCCACTTGTCCAGTTTCCTCAAATTTTTTAAGTACACACTGCAGACCATGCAGAGATATGCCAGGTTTTTGGCTAATGGCTCTTTGGGAATCACCTTGTTGGTGCAAAAATACTAAAAGCAGCCAATGTCCAAAGAAAAACTTTGAAAGACTTTCAGAAAGCCTGGAGAACTATTGCTCAAGACCATTTAAAAAATTTACAAGAAAGTCTGGCTCCTTGGAAGCACAATATAAAGAAGTGAGTGGTGACTCAAGACTTTTGTATAGTACTGTATGTGTGGGGCAGTTAGCGCATTGCTCAAGACCACTGAAGAAGGAAGCATATACTTGTTACTACTTTGTCTACAACAAAGCTTAAATAAACCTATTGTAGCCAGCAGTGTTTTCTGAGATGTAATGTCATGATAATGTACCTGTTCATTGTCTTGGACAACGACCCCTTGTGTGCATGCTGCTCCCTCCTGGGCACGGGGTCTCTGTGCATTCAGCAAGAACTCCTCCACTTCATGCACTGGCAGAACCCCTGGACTCCACAGCAACTGGTCTTCACTGCTGTAGGCTAGAGGAAGACAGACACAATGTCTCAGACTTAAGGGCCCATTATGGTCACCGCATTGGTAGTGTTGCTCACAAACATTTCCATCACCACAGCCCGTTACCATTTATACCAGTACTCAGGGCGCGAGTACCCACTGCAGCATTCTCCTAAACGCTAGGTGTCACCACCCAGACAAAACCTCTGCATCAGTGCTGCAGAGAAATCGCAGAGTTTCTTTTTTTCAAAGTTTTCTTCACAAAGTCTGATCTTTTCAAGCTGTTCCAGCATCTCACTCTGTATTAATCTGGGAGTCGCTGAACTTCTGCACTGATGTCATTGAAATGGTGGTAAAGACCAACACGATTGTACACTTGTATTTTCAACCCAGCCGGGGTGGCTGCAGCGCACGCACAAGGTTAGGAAAATTGAGATGTGCACGATTGGCTGAAATGACACCAAAGCGCGGCATCATTCGCAAGGGCGAGAACGGCAAGTATGATGGGCCCATTAGGGTGCACTCACACTAGGCACGGTTGCCTTGTACCATGCCCAAGCATAATTGTCCCCCACTGGCCTGTACTCACACTGCGCTTAACATTATGAACTAGAGTACACCTCAGTTTTTCTCAGTATCTCAGCTCTTCTCTCTCGCACTCGCTCTCTCTCTTTCATGCACAAACACGCTTCTGAAAGACATTCTTGCAGAGCACAATGAGGTTGATGTATTTTGTGGCTTTATTTGGGCCTTTTTTAGAAGCGGTGACACATTGTCCTCCCACATTCCTTATAGATTTGTCAATAATGTAACACAGCAATTTCAATGGAGGCAGCACGACCACATTACATGTGCACTGAGCTTGAGTCCAGCTAAATTGTGCCCGGGCCTGCCTCTTCAAACGGGCCAGGGCACAGTACACATCGATCACACTGACTCTGGTGGTCAAAAGTGCTTGGGCACCGTACTAATCACCTAGTGTGAGTACTCATTTAATCTACATAGAACAAGTATTAAAACGTTTTTTTTTACACCATTAACGTGATGTTCTTTTCAGTTGCTTACCTCTCTCCTGGTAGGTGTATGGGCTGATTGGAGGGATTTTTGCCTGATACATGGAGCCAACCATGATCTCCTGAAAAGGAAATTAAAAACGTGATTTAGATGTGAAACATGGCATTGTACCTGTAAAACCTGAATATTTATTAAAAAATGTGCATGTTGTAGTGTTCTTTGTGTAGACCTGTAACCTTGAGAAAACCAGGTATGACCAGAACAAGCTGTTACGTTTAAAAAACTGAGCTACTTTGGGTTGGGAGCTGGTGGCTTCCATGAATAATTTTTTTTTTAAGCAGAGCATTTTTGCCCAGTTTATCAAAACCATGGTGATTCTATCTAAATCAGGTCCCATATATGGGGTTAGTTTAGGCTGATTTGGTCTAGCATATGAATTTTATTCATACTGGATAATCCTGGAGTATTTGAATTATGCTCAGTGCCGATGATCAGTACCTGTGCAGGAAGAACTGTCATGTTTTTGTAAGTGTATATAAAAAGCTAGTGTGTGTACAGCTTTTGAAGATTTTACTGCTTAAATAGAAATATGAAGACAAACCCATTGCTAAAGAATTCATAATAAATATTTTATTGCTGCCTAAGTGTCTTGCTATTGGTGCTTTATATGATTTGCATTCCCATAAAGACAAGGCCTACCTTGTGCTCTTCATTGGATGGGATAGAGGCATCATCAGAGTCCTCGTCTGATGAGCTGACTAATGTGTCTTTGTCTCCACCTAAAAGCAACAAAACATCAGAGCAAAGATCAGGCGAACATTTCAAGAACTGCACGTGATTTTTTGTGCCACCTTAAAAGCCAAATCCTTCTGCTGACAAATCAAAAATCTTAAAACATCTTTGAAACTTCAACCCACGGTAGTCATAATAAAGATAAAATGGCAATATACTGAATGATCCACAATTCAATACAAAGCAGAAGAAGAACAAAGAGGCACCTCTTCTTTTTAACCTTCAGAGTGTGTTCAGTCAATGTACCACGGATAAATAACCGACACTAAAGCTGCATACCTGCCATATATTTGATTTTCATATTTTATGGACTCAGCACCAATACATTCACCAAGTTCAAATAGAATCACTATCAGGGGAAGATTGTTTCAATATATTAAAACTCCTTCAGTTCTGAAATATCTGTGTGGCTTTGATATAATGGTGTCATATGGAGAATGACACATAAAGCCAATATATGCTGTCACGCAGGAACGTCTTATAACAAATTGCACAGAAATACATAAAATCAATTCTTACTATGAATGTATTTCCCTGGTATCATAAAACCTGACGTGTCATATTATTTGAAATGTACCTCCTAGCTTTAAGTGACAAGCTGCAATGTCATCAAAGCACCAGAAATATGACTACACCAAAAACAAAGGGACCTGGGGATGTCCTTTCTTTCACAATTGTACACAGTTTGCCAGAAAAGCTGTTCAATTTGATTTGAAATTAAGAACCTTTCTTTCATTGGGAGAACTGTGAAGATTTTAAGTGTTATATGAATATGTGTTAATGTATGTCTCTTTGGGTGTTACCTTGGAGGCGGCGTAGCAGATCTGAGGTGTTTGAGGTGACTGAGGGGGTGAGATCGTCGGCTGATGATTCTTCCTCCTCCTCCCCGGGGAAGAGATCCTCAGTTATCTGATCCTGAACCAAACAAAAAAAATAATAACATACTCAGTGTAAATCGGACCAATCAGAATGTGAACTGATAATAAAGAAAGCAATATGAAATATGAATGAGGTCACAAGTATGTTCTGGTGGGCCTCAGGTTGTATACCTTGTCCAGTGTCATGTCTGGCAAACTGGCAGCCATGTGACAGGTCTCCTTCTCTGGATCTGATACTGTACAGCCGTAGAAAGCCAGCAGCTCCTCCAAGGGAAGCTCACTGGCCTACAAATAAGTTACACAGAGAGGCAATGACAGGTGGAAGGAGGTGATGGGGTAAAAGAGGGAGAGAAACCACAGAAATGTATAAATAACACCCACACTCGACATTTTTTCCTCGTCTGTCCAAATGACTCACTCTGAATGAGTAGTCTCCCCATAAAATGTCTAAAACACTCCCAAAATTTACTCTTCAGAGTAACTAAACCTTCCTGTACAAAATGCTCCAGGTTGAAGCAGATGTGAAAATCAACATCTGCACGTCCCATGTCCTTTGCTGAACATGGTGTTCAGATGTTCAGCATTCCTAAATTTAATAATTTAGAGGAAAATGTATGCCATATTTCTTTACTTTGCATTTTGTGACAAGACATAGCGATTTAGAGAAAAATAAATGACTGTTAGCTATTTAAATAGGAAGATACACTAGAATTTTACCATAATCCTGTTGAAGTTTAAAATGTAAGGCAAATAATGGAAATAATACTACAAGGGATTTACTAAGAGCTATCAATGCTGCTGATTAGAATGATTATGTTTTGTTTGAACCCAAAATCACAGAAGCTCTAAATAACAGAAAGGAAATATAGTAATACTTTGAAGTAGAGCTGCTTTTGAGTGCAGCTCCTGTAACAGGTCTTTCTTTACACTCTGACCCAGAACTGTTTCATTGTTTACAGCCCACCTTTTATACAGTGTGTGAAAGTTTGGGAATAAAAATAGCTGCAGAGTGCTTTTAGTCCAAGATTTTTCTGATATACAATTTTCTAAAAAAGTGAAAAGGTTCACCTAATGCAATCAGTTGCAGTACATGATGGATAAGTTTGGTCCGACTGGTTTTTCAAAAATCTGTGTTGTTAAAAATTTCTGTGAACTAGTATCTGAATCATTAAAATTACATAATCATTAATTCTTAAGTTTGTTTCATTGACAATTTAAATCAAAACATAAAGTTTCTCATAGTAATGGTTGCTTGATTGAGTCTAATTGAGTCTAATACTAAACAATACCACATTACTGTGACAATGTCAATGATGTAGTACAATCTGCAACTATTACATTCCCATAATCACAGAAAACTATTTTGTTAAAAAGACTGTGGCTTCTAGACAGCTGAGAATATGTTAGTCGTACATAAAGGTGGAAGAACTTGACCATACAGTGTGAGATGGTGCTGCCATCTTCATGGAGCTAACACCCGTTAAGACTTCTGCTTCTCCAGATGAGGGCCTTCATTGCTGTATCTCCTCCACTCTCCACTAGGCCACAACCTGTGCACTCACTTTAGATGCTTATCACCCACTTAGAAACACACACATAGATAAACACAGAATTGTTGTTATGTTGCGTTCAAAGACATGTAAAACAGCACAGGATACATTACAATAGTGTTGTCCTTGACACTCAGTGCACATGAACACATGAACCACACAGGATCAAATAGTGGCTGATCCTGGCTCATCCCATTACAGGTCAGCTGACTCCTCACTTTTAAACGACCCTTTCTCAACTTTTGAGACTTGCTGCTATTCAGACTCAGGTATTATCAAGGGGCTGATACTTGGTGATCCATTGTCCATAGCACTTGTGGCAACTTTAAGCGCAATATAATCTAACTTTATGGATATTTAAAAGCCCAGCAGCTCATTCTGAAGTCTCGCCACAGAGTGGTTGGTTTTGCTGTGATAGAACATAAAAATCCTCTTGAAAACATCACAGTTCATAGTGGTTTTCCTGATTCATCGACGTGATTCCAGTCTAGGCTTTGGTCTAAACTAATTAGTTACAATGTACGTACATGAAGAAGGCCACATAAAGAGTTTATTACCGAAGTGAAAAACTTTGGGTAGTAGGCTACAGCAGTGAGTATACAAGAATCTAGACCAACCCTAGCTCACATAAAGTCCCAACACTCACTAAATTAGATTATAGTCTACTTTTAACGACACAAAAAGTCAGTGAAAACTCGTAGCCCATCGGGCGCTGTCTGTCTGACCAGGGGCGCTTTCCTGCGACTTGGTGCTGAACGCCTCTTCCTCTTCTCCGGCTCGCTACGAGTGGCAAGAAGGAAATAACTAGTTCTCAATGTTTCTGAAAGAGACGGTCGGAGTTTACCGCCGCCGAGTCATGTCATGTCTCCCAACTTTTTCACTAGATCCACTCCGTCGGCAGGGCGCACCTGAAATAGTTCAGCACCACCGTGTTAAACCCTGCCGGGCACTCTATTGTTTTCTACGGCTTTACTATCAAGGCTGAGGGAATGGCTCTTTAAAGCCAAGAACGCGGAGAGAGGCGATACGCTGGAGAGGTTCTCCATTTCTTCCCCCGCTTCCCAGTTAAATAGCCCCCGTAGCTCTCTTTCAGCCGTCCTTCACCAGCCGGCCAAACCCTCGGCAGCCTTGTGTATCGTCTGGACTGACACAAGTCTAAAATTCGGCCCAGTTTCTCTAACATTCGTGTCATCACATTTCTCGTTTTCGCTCACTTACCTCCGCCATTCCGTTTCTGCGCAAGCTGACTATTGCCCGGATGTTGTAGGTCTACTCTTCTCTACAGCTCCGTTTATTGCCGCGACAGCAGCAGCGGCTGTGGTACAGGTTTGTGAAAAGTTAGGCTGACTTTTTCCGAGTAATTTTGTGATTTTTGTTTCCCTTTACAACTTATTAAAAACATCCCATAGTTACTAGGCTTTTAAAATAGTAACTATTTTAAAAGCCTTCCCCAACTACCACTTCTAAAATGTTGGTCTTCCTGCAACTAGTATTTTTAAAAACACTACTAAAGAAAAAGTGAAATTTATGATTGACAAATGCTCGTACTTATTTTTCACATTAAAGGCTTCCTTATAAATACTGACCAGACTTCTGCCCCTCTGTCAGGTTTAAACAATAGTTTGGCACTGAATTCATCTTTAAGTTAAATGTAAATTTCCTCCATTAATCAACACGTCCATGCGGTTGCTGAAAGACTATACGGTTCGTGTTGATTATGTGAATGGAGGAGGGGACAGGACATGGCCGAAGCAGATAAAGATTGCCTATATGGTTCTGTCCTCAGCCAACCGCTCACAGTTGACGTATATACAAGCACATGTTGTAGCTTTACATGTTGACACCATGTGACATTCAACCACCGGAAAAACACATGACTCCATATGATGATGGTAACATTTATTCTCTGACATACTACAAATATGCTTGAATATCAAACAAATAAAGAGCCAAAATGTAAACAAAGAAAAAAAAAGCGGGGGGAAATAGGAAGATGACTCCTAAAAGATTACCTGTTGAATACCTTTAACTTGCTCACAGGGAGTCGTTTGATTGTTGGGGTTTTCACGAGATTACAGTAGGCTCTTTACCTTACAGTATAAAGCGCCTTGACGCGACTGTTGTTGTGATTTGGCGCTATATAAATAAACCTGACTTGAACTAAAAGTTGACTAATATTTGTATAAAGTTTAGTCATATAAAAAAAAAATATCAAATTTTAACATACAGTAAAAGTCTTGAATCACTCCTCCTTTCTTTATATTGTGCTTCCACTGAGCCAGACTTTCTTGTAACTTTTTAAAGTGGTCTTGAGCAATAGTTCTCCAGGCTTTCTGAAGGTCTTTCAAAGGTTTTCGTTGGACATTGGCTGCTTTTCACTCATTTTCAGTCCAGTCCTTGTAGCTGACCATTTTCAGAGGAATGTTTGTGTGTTTGTTTGTTAAACCACTTAACACTGACCCATGAATCATTCCAGCATAAAAAAGTGCACCTAACTCAAGGAATTAACAAGTGTTGTGTCCATACAACAGACAACTTAGCAAAGAACCAATTTTAAAATAATTTAAACAATTGTAAATATTTTAGGCACTTTGTTACTAGTAGTCTGTTGAAAAAAAACAACCATAATAGGTTCCCATTTCTTCAGTTGAATCTATGAAAAATGTCAAAGACAACACAGTTTGACAGGCATAAAATAGTATTTTTGCATCAACAAGGTGATTCTGCTATCAGCCAAAAACTTGGCATATCTTGGCATGGTGTGCAGTGTGTCCTTAAAAAAAACTGAGGAAGAAAGAAGAAGTAGCAAGCTTAGAAAACTATCTACAGCAGAACAACAGTATCTGAAAGATGCATCTGACCCTTCAGCTGATCCATCTACTGTTCACTGAAGCCAAATCAGAAATGGTCTCAATGTAAGGGTGGTTGTCAAGAAGCCAAGGAAGGGAAGATCTGAACTGAAAATCAATGTCTTATGGAGTGATGAATCCAGATTTTACACTTTTGGTTCAAATCGTCGTCAATATTTACAAAAGAAGTCAGGAGAGAGGTACAACAGAGTGTCTACAGTTATCTGTACAACATGGTGGAGGCTCTGTCATGGTTTGGGGCTACATTTCATCCAGTCGTATTGGAGATCTTGTCAAAATTGATGGAATTATGAGTGCAGAAAAGTTCTGTCAGATTTTGATCCACCACGCAATAACATCTGGAAAGCATCTGGCAACAGCTTCATTTTTCAGAATGACAATGATCCCAAACACTCTGCCAATGCAGTAAAAGCATACCTGGATAGGAAAACACACAGTTCAACACTATCAGTCATGGATTGGCCTCCCCAGTGCCCCAACCTCAACATTACTGAAGCAGTGTGGGATCATCTTGGCAGAGAATGGGAAAAAAAGTCAGCCAACATCCAAAGAAGAGCTTTGAATGTCCTTCAAGAAGCCTGGAGAACTATGCCTGAAGACTACTTAAAGAAATTACAAGAAAGCTTGTCTAAGAGAGTTCAGGCTGTGTTGAAGAATAAAGGTGGTCATAGCTAATATTGACTTTCAAGCTCATTAGAGTTGTACAAACTCTGTTTTTGCCTGTATTTCCATAAATACAGTATATACATCGCTGCACCTATTTCCCATTTTCCTAGCAAAATATAAAGAAATGAGGAGTGGCTCAAGACTTTTGCACAGTACTGTATGTTTAAAGAACTGTAGCTGGAGATACCCATTGCAGTCTTTACAGGCCTACTCTATATTTCATATATTTTATACATTTGGTTTAATATGTCTGTTATCTGATAGCTAGTTATTTCATTATTTTTTTCATATTGCAGAGTTTGTTTTGGAGATAAATCAGCATGTATACCAACAGTAGACTATAAAAGACAATGATACTCCTCCCTCACTGAGAGACTTCTCCTCTCTTTAACTGCCCCATTGAAAAGAGTTTTAGTGGGGTCATACAAGCAAGGACACTCATGTCCTTTGTTTCTTCAGGACTCATTAATTCACTGTTTATGCTTTGTGTGAATAAGAAAAAAAGCTGTCCACAAAAAGAGCAAGTGAATGTTTTTGCAAGGTAAGGTTTTGTTGGTGTTTTGGGGTTTTTCAAGAGAAGATAGATGTAAGATGCAAATGTGTAAAAGTTACAGACTTAAGATCACAACATTCAAACTGCAGTATAATTTTGTTTTATCCATACAGTACCACTATGCTTTTCATCAAATCCTGCCATCACAAAATGGGGAGAAGTGAAATGGTTTATGACGGGTTAAAAATACATTACCTTCTTTTTTGAATGTAACAATTATTTATTTTATCAATTGGATACGCACATATCAAGAGATCACAGTAAATGCTGGGACTCAAAACTGGGGAGAGATTTGGTAGGACTCAATATCTAAACCACAAAAGCAAAGATCCCTTCAGTTGTAATTTATAGTATAGCATAAACTTCATAATGTAATCCAATACCATATTTTAGACACTTTCTGTCTGAATTTTCTTTGAATGACTCAAATTTTCACATAACAGCAACATAGAAGTGCAGACCTTCAGCTTTAATTCAAGAGGTTTAACAAAAGTATTGCATTAACCACTTAGCACTTACAGCCATTTTTATACATAGTTTCATTTTTCGAGGCAAAAAACAAACAAACAAAATTTTCAATATAAGGATTGTTGCTAATACTTGGGTGAAAATCCTTTGCAGCCAGTGACTGCCTGATATCTAGAACCCATGGACATCACCAAATGGTGTGTTTCCTCCCTTGAGATTCTCTGCCAGGGCTTTATTGTAGCCACCTTAAGTTGCTGCTTGTTTGTGGGTCTCTCTGCATTCAATTTTGTCTTCAGTAACTGAAAAGTATGCTGTTTTGGGTTGACTGAATTGGCGAGTGAAGAATATTCAATTTCTTTGCCTTGAGAAACTCTTGGGTTGCTTCTGCAGTTTGCTTTGGGTCACTGTCCATTTGCACTGTGTAGAGCCAACCTATCAGTTTTGCAGCATTTGGCTGAATCTGACCAGAGAGTACAGCCCTGTACACTTTAGAATTCATCCTGCTGCTTCTATCAGCAGAAACATCATCAATAATCACTAGTGACCTGGTTCCACTGGCAGCCTTATACCATAAAATTGCCTCCACCATGTTCCACCATCTTGGTTTCATCTGTCCAAGGAATTTTTTCCAAAACATCTCTTTGGACCTCAGATTCAAAAGTCCAGTGAACAACCACAAAATTCAAGTTCAACACTTGGAATCAACTCCAGAGCTTTTCTCTGCATATTTGTCATGAAATAATGAGAGAACCAGCCTCACCTGGCCATGAAACTGCTTATCAACTGTCCAATTACATTTGAGCCTCTATAAATGAACTGTGCACAAAAATGAAGTAGTCTTGTTAAAGCTTAAAGTCTGAACTTCAATCACATCTTGATTGTTTGAATTAAAATCCACTGTGGTGGTGTACAGAGGCAAAATTACAAAAAAAAAAAAGTGTCATTGTCCAAAATCTTATTTACCTAACTTTACTTATTTATTAAGTACCTTCTGTAAATATTAATATTAATAATATTAATATTAAACCTCCTCCAAAAAATTAACAAAATGAAGGCAATAGAAAGCTGGTTAAAGGTCACACTGCTCTACTTCTTTTTGCATTTTCATTTTTAAAATTAGAAAACTCAGAAACAAAACAAAAAGTGGAGGAAAAATGGGACATTGAGGACTCTAGAAATTATAAATCATAATATTCACTATAGAGTATGTAAAGAGTATTTGTGTGTGTTCTGCTGGTGAGCGGAGGGGATATTGTGATTGTTCGTATTGTGAACTTCTTCAGACATACAAAGTCCATCTGAATTATGTGTGGATTGGTTGATAAGTGAAGAGTATGCCTTGACTGTAGGCAGTAAATGCTCCTCAGCTCAACTCAGGAGTAAATAAACATTACTGAGGGAATTTTGTATTCTATCTATTTGATTTAGATATAGCACATTGCTTACTATGCTGGGTAAACCGTGCTTGAATAGTGAATCATGATTTTATGATGTATTGCAAAGATAGAGTGGATCATTAATCCAGTTTACGATTACATTCAAAATACCCTTAATCTCATCTGATTCCTGGATGGAGGGTCCACTGAAGACCTGTGCCAAACACCTTACCTCCAGAATTTGGGAGTGGAGAGGATGGAATGGCCTGCCTGCAGTCCTGACCTCAACCCCACTGAACACTTGTGGGATCAGCTTGGGCGTGCTGTTCGTGCCAGAGTGACCAACACAACCACATTGGCTGACTTGCGACAAATGCTGGTTGAAGAATGGGATGCCATCCCACAGCAGTGTGTGACTAAACTGGTGACCAGCATGAGGTGGAGGTGCCAGGCTGTGGATGATTGTGTATGGTTCTTCCACATGCTACTGAGGCCCCTGTTTGTTAAATGAATAAAGTGTTGAATTGTCGATATGTCTTGTTTCTTCAGACTTCAATCATTCAATCCAATAAACGACACCAAACAAGAGTCAATAGCAGAATAAGCTGTTTGACATTGGCAGAGAAGATTTGGCAAGTTCTTCATGGGCCCAACCCACATACTCAGCTCTGCTGCTCAACCCACAAATGCATTTTCCTTACAAATGTGGCAGAATTTAAAGGGAAATAAACAGGCTTTCCAACTGTATGAGATTTATTACCAAGAACCATTGTTACAACAAAGAAATAATCGACCAAACACAAATTTCCTTACTTTTTGTGCTAAGTATATAAGTAGCATATTACATTGCGACTGTCTCCATTAGTTAAAAGCCAGTGTGATGATTATAATGTAATATTTATAATCCAGTGTCTTTTTTTTTTTCTTAAGAGAGAGCAGAAAGTCAGAGGAACACAAATACAGAGAGGACACACTGAAGACATTACAAAGTAATATAAATGGTTGGATGTTAAAGTGTCCATTAGAGTATACAGATGTTCATCACACACTCTCTTACTCTATAAATATGCTTTTCAATTGCTTTCATCCCATTAAATGTTGTAGTTATTTTGCCACTCAAAAAGAAGAACTCGATTCAGGAGGTTCAGACTGTAAAATGTGAGACTCATCTGGGAGCTGTGCTGTCCTGACAACCCCACAAGCCCCATCCGAATGCTAGAGGGTAGCAGTCAGCTGATAGGTCTCAGTGCACATTAGAGTTTGTTCCAGAACAACTGCTATACATACAAAAATAAAAACACTGGGGTGTTTGTGACATGGGTATTTGTTTGCGATGATGGTGGGGGTTCATGGGAGTTTAAGATGGATTGCTGAGTGTACATGACTAGTGATCACTCTGCCTGAATGCAACATAGACTCATGGTAACCACTCAGCCGTCACAAGAGTTGACACAAAGTGAAATTCCAACTGTGTATCAAAGAAATGTGTTTTCATCCCATGTGATAGTTTCACAGGGTTTGATTTAATGAAGGCCAAATATACACTGGTTTGCTGTTATATGCATAGCGGCCTTGTAATGCAATTAAAAGTACTACTAAAAAGTAGTTAAAAGTTTCTTTAATGACTTTACTGCATTGCTTGATTGAATATTAAAAGTTTTTAATAGTATGAATGATCTACGATTTGACAAACCAAAGCTTTAAGTCTGCAAATTAGTTGCAGCAGGCAACTGGGTAGCTGGGGAGCTGATGAATGCATCCACCAAGGGTCAATTATGTTGGATGTTAACATAACATCAACAAGAGGAAATCTAACATTTTTTTCCCCTTGTAAATAAAAGTTTGTCTTGACATATTTTGAGAGGAGATGGAAAACAACCCAAACAAAGTAATTTGGGTTTGTTTCAATATGTGCAACTGATCTATTTCACCTATTGTAGTTTCTTATTTCACCAAGTAATTAGAAAAGAATGGGAGGAAGGAGTTATTTCCTTACTCCTCAAGTCACTTCCTGGGAATGACTCTGCATTTTTTTGTGTTACTGCCCTCTTTTGTTGCTTTACTTTACTCAGCTGATTAACCACCAAAGCTCACCCAATAACAAAAA
>VUQI01058493.1:0-10991 GCA_015106735.1 Paratilapia polleni
ATTACATCTGCCGTAAAAGTAACAGCATTTCATAAAAAGAGCATCATACCAACAGTAAAATATGGTGATGGTAGTGTGATGGTCTGGGGCTGTTTTGCTGCTTCAGGTCCTGGAAGACTTGCTGTGGTAAATGGAACCATGAATTCTGCTGTCTACCAAAAAATCCTGAAGGAGAATGTCCGGCCATCTGTTTGTGGCCTCAAGCTGAAGCGCACTTGGGTTCTGCAGCAGGACAATGATCCAAAACACACCAGCAAGTCCACCTCTGAATGGCTTAAGAAAAACAAAATGAAGACTTTGGAGTGGTCTAGTCAAAGTCCTGGCCTGAATCCGATTGAGATGCTGTGGCATGACCTTGAAAAGGCGGTTCATGCTCTTGAACCCTCCAATGTAGCTTAATTACAACAATTCTGCAAAGAAGTGTGGACCAAAATTCCTCCACAGTGCTATAAAAGACTCATTCCCAGTTATCGCAAACGCTTGATTGCAGTTGTTGCTGCTAAGGGTGGCCCAACCAGTTATTAGGTTTAGGCAGCAATCACTTTTTCCCTTAATAATAAGAACCTTCATTTAAAAACTGCATTTTGTGTTTACTTGTGTTATCTTTGTCTAATATTGAAATTTGATGATCTGAAACATTTAAGTGTGACAAACATGCAAAAAAATAAGAAATCAGGAAGGGGGCAAACACTTTTCCACACCACTGTATGCTTGCTCATAGGGGGTCGTCTGATTGTTGTTCTCTGTCTAATATTATAGGGTCTTTACCCTAAAATATAAAGCACCTTGAGGCGACTGTTGTTGTGATTTGGCGCTATATAAATAAAATTGAATTGAACTGAACTGAATTGAATATACAAGGATATAAACACATTAGAGGTGCATATACTCCAAATGCAGAGTTGCTCTGGGAAGCTAGAGAAGAAACAGTGGGTAAATCTGGATAAGCAGCGACTCTACTGAGACAAGCCAAAAGCTGTTAGAATTATTCTACAACTGTTTTTCCCCACTTTATTAAGTTTACTTTATTAAATCTTTCTCATCTATTTTTTAAAGGTGTGAGGACCTGCCTAGCATGTTACCTTTTAATGTTGTGCTTTCACTCATTCTTGTATGTGCTTTGCCTTAGGGGGGCAAGATAAAATCAGGACATCTTTGCCCTCTGAACACAAACAATTTGGGGCTGGATGTGTAACAAATGACAAAGAGATGAAACTTACAGCATCTGCTGGGCTGACTCAAATCAGTCCAAGTGCCGTTGGGCAAACACTTCCTGACTTTGGGTCCCACAATCACCCTGCTACCCCTGCATATGTACTCTATCTCATAATCCACTGGGAGCACCTGCACACTGCGGATCTAGACACACACACACACACACACACACACACACACACAGAATAAGAACACACAGGAAAAACTAATTATCACAACATAAATATGGCTCTTCTTTTATACAGGTGAAGGATGATTTTGCTTGGTTTCAAAGTCCAAGAATTAGAAAGCCGTGGTTTTTGATGAGTTTCCTAATTTGTAGCATGTAGATATACACAACATGTCTAAATATCCAATGGGAAAGGCCACTGGGAAAGATCAGACTTGATCCCATTGCATCAAGCATATGTAAATCAAATGTCTCTTTCCTTTACCTGAATTGTAGAGAGAATTATTTTCCCTGTTATATAAAAGATCATATTTTAGTAACACCTATTTTCTGACTACACCTTGATGTTCACCTGTTGTTTTGATAAATTCAGTGTACCTATTCACAGTGTTAATTACACTTAAAAGACTGATGTTAGACCCCGTACTCTGCTGCTCCAGAACAGCAATGTTTTTTTATTTTAAATCACTTCTGCTTTGGTTTTAATCAAAATATCTTACTTTACCCTAAATGCAAGCCTGTACTTCCTGTGCAGAGCCTTCACACTGAAAGCATGTCCAAGGGCATGCCATTTCTCTATAGTGGTCAAATTTCAGCTATTTTCAAATATTTTCAGATATTTTACTGAATATGATTAATAAAGAAGAGCAGCAGAGTGAGCCAGTTGTTGAATAGTACTCCAGAAATTACATCATGTGATAAATTTTAAGTGAATATATGATATATGTGAATTCATTCCTTACCTGCTCTTTAGTCAGACCTCTGTACCTTATCCCTCCATCTCTGGGGGGATGAATGATAGCACAACCTAAAAGAGAGACACACTATCAGGTGGAGCAGCGAAAAGCTACGCCTTGCCTTCACTTTCTATCTGTCTCACTCTGCTTACTGAAGCACAGCTCTGTACGACTAAACTGGTGCTAGCTCCTCTCTACAGCGTCAAAAGTGGATTAAGCCAATGCTCAACAGTCTCTAGTTATTTTCTATTTTTTCCTGCTTAAAAACAGGTGGTGGGCTGAAAGCTGCTATCTGCTTTATTAGAGCAGCCATTTCTTCATATAGACAAAATAATTTCTGTCTGTTGGATGTCTCAAGTCAATCATAATTTTATGGAAACTAAACTCGTGTTTCAGAAACTGATCAGGCAAATGGCTGCAAATACTGCTGTCAGGTAAGGTCTTTATTTTCAGACTTAAATTTATATTTTTGTTTTATTATTTATTTGATGCAGTCAGTATCGACAAACTACTAAATGTATAGTCATCACACATAAACCTTAAATTGTCTCATGTCACCATCCACAAAGTATGGTAAGATATTTGTACAATAATCTTGGATAATACTATTTATTTATTGCTTTTTGCTTGTACCTTTTTTGTATATCTGTTTCTTAAATATCAAAAAAGAAAATTAAAAAGAGTACATGCTAACCATTTTCTTTATAATATTTGCAAAGTTTTACATTCAGAAAAGTAAATCTGACAGTAACTTCAGAAAATGGGCTACTTAATCTCTGAGATTCTGCTTGTAGTTAAATTAGTTATTATAGTTAAATTAATACTATATATAAAATTAATACTATATATAAAAATAACAATATATAAAAAATCAATATATAAAAACTCAGAACAGAATTAAAAGGCTTGAGCACAGTGTGACATGATTAATATTTACAGGGGTATTAAAACTATGAATGAAAAATGAAGGTGGTGTATTAGCAAAACTGCTGGTTAAATTTAGTACATTTACTCAACCAACTGATTTCTCAGAGATGAAAATTCTGGTCGTGCCTGCATCCATTGAACTTGCCTGTTTTGTTAAACCAGACATGGTAGAGGCTGACTTCCCCTTGCCATCATCCAGGCTTTCATTGCTAATGTGCTAAAGGAGTTATTAAAAGTTTCTTCACACTGGTCTCTAACTCCTCTACATCACACACGTTGGCCAAGGTGACCAGTAAAAGAAAACTTATCTGTTAAGATGATAAATCACAGACTAATATGTTTACTTCCTAATGCTATACATATTCAGTTTAATTAAATTTTATTTATATAGCGCCAAATCACAATAACAGTCACCTCGAGGTGCTTTATATTGTGGGGTAAAAACACCACAATATTAGAGAGAAAACCCCAACAGTCAGACGACCCCCTATGAGCAAGCACTTGGCGACAGTGGGAAGGAAAAACTCCCTTTTAACAGGAAAAAACCTCCAGCAGAACCAGGCTCAGGGAGGGGCAGCCATCTGCTGCAACTGGTTGGGGATGACGGTTGGGATGGGAATCGAGAGCCAGTTCTTGTAGAGAACCGGTTCCCAGTAGTTCAATTCCTTGGAATTGTTTGTCTGCTTGCCTGACAATTGCGTTTATCGATTCCACTGACGTCATGACACATTTGCGTGATGACGTCATGCATATGCTCCGTATTTTGGTTCAGAACGTATCCAACATGGCATTGAGGTAGAAGCAAGGTTGTATTTCACAAGGAAAGACGACACTAGGGAAACTTGCAACATGTGCAGAGCTTTGATCACAACAAAGGGGGGAAATACCTCCAACTTGCACAAACATTTGACCACACAGCATGCAGTCAATTTGCACAATTGTAATGTCTTTGATACGCTGCTTAGCGATGGTGGTAACTCTCAAAGTGGAGCTTACAACATGGAGTCCTCTGTCTTAAATGTCACAGGTAATGTTAAACTCCTCCAGGTCCTGTTGATTGTGTTAATGTTGGTGCCATTTCGCTGTGTCAATCTGCTTTCACTATACTGTATGGATAATCTCCATCTCCTATAATAACATTTGGTTGATGAGGACTGCCAGAGTCTGGCTGGCTCAGAGGCTGGCTCTTGCACACCTTTAGCTACCCTTTTCATCGATGCAGGGAAGAGTAAAATGACAGAGGTGAAAATAAACTAATGTCACCGAGCAGTGACTAGATTTGTGATGAAAGGTTTGCACCCTTTTGACACGGTGGAAGCCCCTGAATTTCAGTAAGATAATTTGCTGCATATTGTCTGGCATGGCTCAAATGAAAATTTGAATTGTCAAAATTGCATGTTGTTATTTTAACCAGTACAGTTCTGTTTCATTCATTCCCATTACATATTCTCTGTAGGGAGATGACAAAGACTCTCAACTCAAAATACCATCCCCTAAACAGAGACAGTTTAACAAACCATCTGATCCCTGCTTGGTATGGGGTTGAAAACAGCAATCTGATCTCATACCTGAAACATGTCACAAAGGCAGCCATCACAGCTGATGGATAGAGAAGTTTTACTCAAGACCATTACCTCACTGTTCCCCTTCTAAGATTTCTATTCTGGGACTTCTACTTTTCCCAGCTTTTACTTTCTTCCCCTTTTCTGTGGGTTCCAAAGGGGTAAACCTCTTGGGGGTCCAGAACTCCATGTGACTCGGACCAGGTTTACTTCCAGACTGCTCGACTGGGATCTTGGAGGGTCTTACTTCATTCAACTTACATTTCATGTCAAAGTCTTCCAGAGAACTTTTCTATGCTCTAGGGGTCCTCTTTGTTCTAGGTGAAAACCCAGGTTCATATTCCGGTTTCGTCTGCACCTCCTTTTCTTTCATGGAGGCCTTTACTTTTAGTTCTGCATTGGTCTTCTTCTGAGCCCCAGGTTGGATTCTCCTCCTGCAGCTTCCAGGGCTTTCTGTGGCATTTATCATTCTTCTCCGGGGAAATTATCATCACAAACTCCTTTACCACATTGTAGGCAGCAGATGCCTTCAGATAAATCTCTGCTTGTTCCCAATGGAGCGTGGCAGATCTCAACCCATTAGTACACATCACCACTCTCCTGAAAAGCATCTCATTTGCCTTACTGAGGCCCTTATCTAATATTGAAATCATTCTCTTCTGATAGTCCTTAACTGCCTCTTGACCCACATATTCCAGAATGGGTAGATGCAACAGTGCGTAGTAAGGACAGCCAGGTCTGCTTGTTATTCCCACCTGTTGCTCATTAGCATGTTGTCCAATCCACCACTTGAGTTGGTCTTTAACCTCTTCTCTATATTCTTCTCCAGCTTTTGTGTTCAGAGCATTTCTGTGTTCAGAGCTTTAATTAGGGGTCTGTGAACACTACTAGGGCATCTCCAATCATATCCCAGGGGTTTCCAACCCAGTAGTATATTTTCACCCCAGATTGATTAAGAAGCTGCCTGGCCTCAGCAGGGAGGTTTCTCCCAAGAGATATTCTCCACTCTATGAAATCCTTACGAGCTACTTCCCCTTTTTTCGCCCACGTTGATTATTGAACTCGTTCAACCATGGGAGTAGTCGAGGTGGGCAAGTGGGGAGGAAGGGTCTGATGGCCCTCCTCCAGTAACAAAGAATGGGGAGTTTTGACTTCTAGTCCCCCACTGTCAGAGTCGCTTCCTGAACTCTCATCCTCCTCTTCACTGTCCAGTTCACCAACCAAACTGTGATCTTCTCTCAATTCCTGCAACTTCTCTCAATTCCTGCAACTGATCTCGACATTTACACAGCCTCTGTAGATCCTCCATGTGCTCACAAGAACACAGTCGACCCCCTTCTCACCAACCAGCATTTTTATAATAGAGTCATATTTCTTAGAGGGACTGTGGCGACGGTGGGATTTTCCTCTTGGGTTTTATCCTCTTAACTATCTAGCCAAGGTGAGCCTTCTAACCCCAGAGGGGATATTGCTGTTTCTGTGGCCATCCCTCCAGGCATTGTGTCTGGGTAATATCTTTGTCATCTTGAGTTGTTGACCAGTCAAAGCCTCTCGTGGTGCTTTTTGAGTCAGGGATGAGCGATCAACTGGTTGGGCTACTCCGCACCGTCGTCTGGAGTCGGTCAGTCCTCCCTCAATGCATTCTACTTCTCCAGCTGCTCGCAGTTCCCGCAGGCTGGACAATCTCGCTTCCCAGGCTGGTTGCCCTGTTCAGGCTGATGTCCTGTGAGCTGCACTCCTCTTTAGCAGTGGATGACTTGGCCTGGCCCTTGGGTTGACGTCCTGTCAGCAACACGCCTCTCTCTTGGCCATAGCTACCTTCCACTGCTCTTCTGGGTCGTCGTAACCCAAAACACTGGCTGACTCTCTGCTGAAGATCTTCGCAAGGATGATCCTGTCCTTTGTCATGCCCACCCAGGGACGCCACATGTTAGATCCCAGCTACCCCTGTACAGGAAGCCGGGACTGGCTCTCCATTTAAAGGGTCAAAGTCTCTGCCCTTAAAGGGTATTACCCTAATAGGTGTGCCAGAAACTTGTTTAAGCCAGTGAAGGGGAGACAAGCCTACCTTTAACTGCCTAAATCAGGATACCTACCCTGCTTCCTCTGGAAAAAGCACCTGAACTGAGTAGCCCTACTAGTCAGATACAATTACCAGTCATACCCATTAACAGCAGCTCTCCCCTTAATGATATTGTAAATGGTAAATGGACTGGTACTTACATAGCGCTTTTCTACTCAGTTTCTGTGTACTCAAAGCATAACTACATGCCACATTCACCCAGTCACACGTATATTCATACAGCACTTTTATCTACACTTAAGTGCTTACTAACATTCACATACACTCACACTTACACACACATACTTTGGCATGCAGACTAGGGGAGCCAGGGATCGAACCACTGACCTTCCGATTAGTAGACGACTCGCTCTACCTCCTGAGCCACAGCCACCCACAAGCACTTGTGGATTTGCTAGGTGTTTACTTTAGTGGCCAGGAAAATAGGCGCCAAGGATCTGTTAATTTTGTAGGCTAGAACAACCCGTTAAAACCATAAAAAAGACGTAACAGTCATAATAGGTTTTAACCTTCACTGTTAAGCAAGGAATCAAAAACTGAATGTCCAATACTTAGACTTTAAATGCAGATAGGATATTTATTTGAGCATTTTAGCAAGGGCAAAGCAAACAATTCAATGAGATCAAAATCATCAAGTCACAAATGCCAATTTGAATAAATCACTTCATAATCACTAAAAATAATCATAAGAGCTGTCGCTGAATGACTACTACTGAGTTTAGAGAGTGAGAGTGAAGAGAGGGAACTACTGCCAGGCCTGAACAACATTCCTTGGGGCATGCTTGATTAAAACAAGATGTGGAAATAGCAACTGCTTCCAAAGTCCCCTAATTCCTTCAAGACTTAACATCTATCACAGCCAAGTAAGCAGAGAAGAAAAGCATTTTAACTCCAGTTCCCGGACCACGGCTCTTTGGCCATGGTTACTCTTCCTGTGCTCCATGTTGTATAATCCAACTGCAAGTCCTTAGTATAATCCTTTCTTCAGGTGTTTGTTCTGCTTACCACGAAGACCAGAGAGAATAATAAAAAAATCCTCTTGTGCACCACTTTTTATATCTTCTCCATAAACTCTTACCACTCCCTCCACTCCACTCTGTCCTTGTTTGGGCATGTTCAGGCAAGTTGGGCAAGCCAGCATACACCCTATGTATGGGTATATGCTGGTATGGGACGCACATATCCTGTTTTTCTATAGTAATTTTCCACTGCTCTTTTCTACCTCTCATAACCAGTACAGAGTCATACTTACACTCAAAATCAAAATAATTTCATACTTTGATCATTCGTTACATTTGGTAGCATAATATTAATTTTAGACAAGATTACTATTAGCACAATGTATATATGAATTTTTCTTGAACTCTGTGTTACATTAATCACTACAAGGCTAGGTATTAAGTCCTTTGTTTATCACTCTTTTATGAGGAAGGGCCAGGGGAATCTTACACTCCTTGAACCTTAAAATCATACATTGGAACATATGAGGAATGGGCTCCCAGTCTAAAAGGAACAAAATATTTAATCACCTAAATCAGCTTAATTCAGATATATGCCTACACCAAGAAACTGTTATATCAAATCCTAATGACAAGAGATTAAACTCCACAGTATATAATCAAACATTCTCTTCCTGCTACAATTCAAGACAGAGAGGTATACCCCACTGATCCACTGGAAGATTACACTGAACTGAAACCTCTGTTGCCAACTCAGAAGGTAGATTCATCATTTTAAATACATTCATTAATAGTACTAACCTCACCATAGCAAACATTTAGGGTCCCAATATAGATGACCCCTCTTTCTTTCATAAATTCTTTAAAATATTAAACAACTTCTCAAATTCTAAAATCCTCATAGGAGGCGATTTTAACCCAGCAATAGACAAAATGTACAACAAGTAGAAAATGGCAATCTACAGAGATAATAAAACAATACATGGAAGATTTTGGACTCAGTGATATCTGGTGAATAAACAATCAAGCAAAGAAAGAATTTTCGTATTATTTACCACTCCACTCTCACATAGATTTTTTCCTCACTAGCAAATCAATTACTCATGAGACAAAGAATACTTCAATTCATTTAATAGCAATAAATGATAACTCCCCCATTTCGATAATTCTTCATAGTGGACAATTCCATAAACAACCCACCAGATGGTGCTTTAACACTTTCTTTCTCAAAGACCCAAATTTTGACAGTTTTTTTTAAAAAAAGAGAGTGGACATCCTTTACGGACACAAATGACACTCCAAACAGCAATCCTACTTTAATCTGGTAAACTGAAAAACAGTAATACATGGAAAAATAATTTCATATTCACTGTATAAGAAGAAAATAGAAACAGCACACAAAAAATATTTAGAACAAAAATATAAACAAGATAATAATAATAATTATTATTATTATTATTAAATATTATTTATTTTTAATGATAATAATGGATTGGATTTATATAGTGCTTTTCAAGATACCCAAAGCAAGGTAAGCTACATTGGTAGCCACAGCTGCCCTGGGACAGACTGACAGAAACATGGCTGCCAATCTGTGCCAACGGCCTCTCTGACCACCGCCAAACATTTATTCACATTCATACACCAGTGTTGGAGGCACTGGAAGCAAGGTGGGTAAAGTGTCCTGCCCAAGGACCCAATAGAATGACTGGGTTGGAGCAGGGTTCGAACCGCCAACCAGACGACCTGCTCTACCTCCTGAGCCATTGCCGTCCAATATGTCTGATATAATACATAAAAAACAGAGCTCCTATTAAAACAGCTAAAACATGACTGCTATGAACACAACAATCAATCTGGGAAATTTCTTGCTAATCTGATTCAACAAAAAAGAAGGAAAAAAGACGTTATTTCAGCGACCAAAACATCGTGGAGGACTTGGAGGACCAAATTTTTACAATTATTTTTTTATAATTATTTTATGGCTAACCAACTACACATTATAACAAAATGGACCCACCCCACTGAACCATGCCACCCCTGGAACAAAAACAATGTAAAGACCTAGATATTTCAATTCTTCCATTTATCAGCACCTCTATTACACGCCACACCTGCTTCAAAAATATTATCATAGCTACAGCTCAGAGTCTGGTGCAAAGCCCATCACATCATGCATTTAACACACTTTCCATGTAAATACACACTAATTTGGAACAATCCAGACTTCTTACAGGATAAAGGGATTTTTTTCGTTGTGGTGACGCTCTCACTTGGTGTGGACTGTGGTATCGTGTCACTTCCTGTTCCTGTTGCATCGCACAGTGGTGCTTGTTGTGTAGCTTAACTTGTGTAGCTTGATTAACTAACTACTAACTTTCACATAGTGACTTATTTTCATAGTTTAACCTACACGTGCTTTATTAATAGTATACTTCTAGTTAATCACCTGCAAATTTATATTCATATCATTCACTCATTGTGTCTTTAGGGATTCGCTAGCTTAGTGTAGCTTTTAGCTTAGCTCATAGCCAAATCACTGTCAGCATGGCTTCTCCTGTCTCACCTCTTTCCTGCTCTGTGTGTCAAATGTTTAGCTATTCCTCTGCCTCCTTTATTTATAATAATATGTATAATAAATGTAGCCAGTTTGTAGCTTTGGAGGCCAGGCTCAATGAATTGGAGACTCGACTCCACACCATTGAAAATCCTGTAGCTAGCCAGGCCCCTGTAGCCGGTGCGGGCGAAGGTAGCTTAGCTCCAACTAGCTCTATCCCAGCAGGCCCCGAGCAGCCGGGGAATCAGGTCGGCTGGGTGACAGTGAGGAGGAAGTGTAGTCCGAAACAAAAGCCCCTGATACACCACAAACCCGTTCACGTTTCAAATCGATTTTCCCCACTCAGCGACATACCCGCTGAGGAAAAAACTCTGGTGATCGGCGACTCTGTTCTCAGAAACGTGAAGCTAGAGGCTCTAGCGACCATAGTCGATTGTATTCCAGGGGCCAGAGCAGGCGACATTGAAGGAAATTTAAAACTGCTTGCTAAGGATAAACATAGGTTTGGTAAGGTTGTAATTCACGTCGGCAGTAATGACACCCGATTACGCCAATCGGAGGTCACTAAAATTAATATTGCGTTGGTGTGTAATTTTGCCAAAACAATGTTGGACTCTGTAGTTTTTTTCTGGTCCCCTCCCTAATAAGACCGGGAGTGAATTGTTTAGCCGCATGTTCTCTCTAAATCGCTGGCTGTCTGAGTGGTGTCCAGAAAACAAGGTGGGCTTCATAGATAATTGGGAAACTTTCTGGGGAAAAACTGGTCTTATTAAGAGAGACGG
>VUQI01058494.1:0-10937 GCA_015106735.1 Paratilapia polleni
TTTTTTAAAAATTGGGGTTTTTTTTTTTTTTTTCCTTTTTTTTTCCTTTTTTTTTTTTTTTTTTTTTTTTATTATTTTATTTATTTTGTTTAGCTTCAGCAATAGATAGTATCTATACACAACTTTACTGCAGAGAAAGATTTAACAAATATTTAGCATTTATTTGGTGTGTATTGTCAGCCCACTGTTCTGGTAATGTGGAGTGACTGGACCTGGCAAATTCTTCTGTACTTTTCACTTGAATGCTAATTTGAAAAAAATGTTGATTGCCCCATTTCACTCCATTTTAAACAAATTTTGTTTTATTTAACGACATTTCTTTAAACCACAGCCAGCTGAAATGTTGAGAAACACATTGTGGTTTGGAGTGATTTCCACCTGTTGCTTATAACTCGTTTTGTTCATCTTCATGCTACAAATCTGGCCAAGATGGAGTGATTTGTGCTTTGGTTATTGGCTACAGATCACACACACACAGACACACACACACACACACACCAGAGAACACTGGAGGTGAGAAGCAGAACAGTCATGTGAACAAACTAACAATACTGTAGTTAACCTGTGCAGCATACCATTAAAAAATATATATGTTTGGTCACAATAAGGGTGGACAATAAATGCTCACAGAGTTTGTGATTTGTTTGCGAAACTGCTGCTCTCTGCAACGAAACCGATCTAAATTTTTTTTACGTGAGATCTACTTTTAATAGACTGATTGTCTTGTCACAGTGTTGGAAGCACCAAGCTGTGCATTCACCGTAGGGCATTTCATGTGCATGTTTAGCTTTGAGGTTTCCCCCCCAGGGATGTTTTGTTTTGATGTCTTCCACTGTAGGCAGATGAATGGGCACATGGAGAGCTGGGGGAGGAGGGGACTGTTGGACATGTTAAAGGACACCTGTGGGGCTTTGTGGGCCTCCCATGATGGATGGGGGTTCCGCTTCAGGTGCCAGTAATTTCTCTAAACCGTGGGGAGGGGTGGTGGGGTCAGGTTTTGTGTGTGTGTGTGTACTGCCTGTGTCACTGGTGCATCAGTCTATGAGTGGTAGTTTTAGTTTGTGTTTGTGCTTTTCCCGCCTACATCTTAACGTTCTTTTAGGGTATCTGCATGCCTTCCCATACATGCCCTTTGTTTGTGTGTTTGTGTACACAGGCCTATCTCTCAAAGAATAATTACTTCTAATACCACCGGGAACACCACACAAATCGTGACAGAGTCTCACCCACAACTAATGATTATGTAAATACGATAGCCATCTGTAGACATGATTGTGTGTGTGTATGTGTGGGTGTTCTGCCTAATATATTATCTTATCACATGGAGATCAGCTGTCAGACAAATGTGGCATTGTTGAAGTCCAAAGGAGAGCGATTATGTGCGTGTGTGGTTGTGTATGTGAAGTTGGGCTTTACTAGTTCAGGGCTTCATCTATTCTCTGCACCTGATACTGAGCTGGATCACTTGGTATTTCAGATGAAAAGACGGCAGCTTGTTATTAAATGTCACAGGCTGATCTTCTAGAATAACCAATAATGTTGCAACAGCTCACCTACACACACACACACACACACACACTACACATAGAGAGCTATTTTATGTATGAGGGAAAAGGATTATCAAGACAGACCACAGTAGCAAGAACTAAAACAATTTAATACTATACGAGGTGACGACTAAGAGAGTTTAAGTAGGAAATTCATCTGAGTTGGCTGAACGTTTGACACCTTGTTGTTTTGATGTTCACACAAAGTGACTAAGTTTATGAACTTAATGTACTCTACACCTGATTTAGTGTAACACACACATGTTCACCTGTACTGTGTTATATGTACACAAATGCCACAGCACACTACACCTTACACTCACTGAACACTTTGTTAGGTACACCAGTTCAATTGCTTGTTAATGCAAGTATCTAATCAGCCAATCACAGGGCAGCAACTCACTGCATTTAGGCATGTAGACATGGTCAAGACGGTTCAAACCGAGCATCAGAATGGGGAAAGAAAGGCGATTTAAGTGACTGTGAATGTGGCATGGTTGTTAGTAAAAGGTGGTCTGGTCTGAGTATTTCAGAAACTGCTGATCTACTGGGATTTTTCCACACAAACATCTCTAAGGTTTACAGAGAATGGTCTGAAAAAGAGAAAATATCCAGTGAGTAGCAGTTCTCTGGTCGAAAATGCCTTGTTGAATCCAGAGGTCAGAGGAGAATGGCCAGATTGCTTTGAGCTGATAGGAAGGCAACAGTAACTCAAATAACCACTTGTTACAACCAAGGTATGCAGAAGAGCATCTCTGAACACACAACATGTTGAACCTTGAACCAGATGGGCTACAGCAGCAGAAGACCACACTGGGTGCCACTCCTGTCAGCTAAGAACAGGAAACTGAATCTACAGTTCACACAGACTGACCAAAATTGGACAAAAGAAGGTTGGAAAAACATTGACTGGTTGGATGAGTCTCAGTTTCTGCTGCAACATTTGGATGGTAGGGTCAGAATTTGGCATAAACAACATGAAAGCATGAATCCATTCTGCCTTGTATCAGGAGTTCAGGCTGATGATGGTGGTGTAATGGTGTGGGAGATACAGGGTTCCTACCTTAAAGTTATACAATATTATACAACCCCAATTCCAAAAAAGTTGGGATGCTGTGTAAAATGTATGTATTGTGAATAAAATATGGGTTTATGAGATTTGCAGATCATTGCATTCTGTTTTTATTTACATTTTACACAGCGTCCCAACTTTATTGGAATTGGGGTTGTAGATATTCTAATAACATATGGTAAAATGTTGAGAACTCACTGAAAAGGAAAGAGTCCGTATTAAAGCACTTCATGATGCTGGATGGTCTTTCTCGTTTTTGTGACAGGTAGTCTCATAATTTGTTAAGCACTGTATTTGAGTTTTTGATAAAGTCAGACTGAAAGGTTCTAAAAGGGATTTCCTGTATAACTGTAGCCTCTTTAAACACATGCTTTGCTAATGTAGCGCTGAAAAGCTCTGTGTTATTTATAAGCACATGACATAAGAAGCTGTCTCTGCCATTTGTTAAACAGATGTGTGATTGATCTTTAGATCAAATTCTTTTCTGCAGTCATTTGTTTCTTTTTAGGATTCTGTGTTCCCTTTTAATGTACAGTATCTTTCACCCATGTAGCTTTATCGATCAGTTACAGTGCTGATTTGTCAAAGTGTGAACTAATAGTAGTATCATTAATATTTATATCACCTGTCACCAAATGTTGTTGACTTTGTTCGATTTGTTGCTATAGCAAAGTGTTTTTCACTGTGGCAAAGTGGTGAATTCTCTCTCTATGCGTATGCATGACATATTTGCTCAAGCAGTGGAAACACATATTCACACTGCACAGCCACCAAAGGCAAATACAATCACTTTACAGGCTCTACATGCAACAAAAAGACCCGCACACGTGATGAGCATGTTTCTGCGTGTTAGAGCCGCTAGTTTGGAGTGCAAAGGTCATCCTGAGGGGTCAGAGTGTCAGTGTTGTGTTTCAGCCACAGAAGAGGGCCTCTGTTACACACCAAATAGACACTGTGAACAGTGTATGCCACAAGAGCAAGGGATGTGGTGGAAATCAGGAGATGCGAGGAAAAAGAAGAACTGAAACATGAAGAAAAAAAATGCTATGGGTGAAGGTTGGGGGATTGGAAGTGAGTGGACATTAGCATTCATGATTTCAGATAGCCGGGTGATTGAAATAGTATGGCAGGGTAGTAGAGTGCGTAACACACAGTGTTTTCAGTGTTCTCTGTACTTTGTCCACAGGCACTGATTGACTTACATGTATAAATGCAGTCCATGAGTGTGAATAGTTGTGCTGGAATGCCATGAATGAATTGATGAATGCTTGTTTTGTGTGTTAGGTATTTCTGCTTTTTTCCATACATAAAGGGTCCATGGTGGTCATACGAGAACCTACGGTGAACTTAAGGATCCCTGAATAGTGGATGCTCTATATTTGGGAGCTGGACCGAGGCTACTGACCCTAACAGTGACCCCACACCTGCTTAATATGTGTGTTAGTGGACATGGCTGGGGATGGATAGACAGGGAAGATGCAAATGAATCTGTTTCTGTGCTTTGTGCATCTGCTTTGGGCTTTCTTCTCTGTTGTGTAGTGCATAATGCTTTTTAGCTGATCGTAACTAAGCTAAACGGACGTCTTACATGGTATCTATTGCAAATATTAATAGCTTATATTTGGATGTGGGCCATAAAATAGTGGTAAAATATTTCATACAAAAAAATGTGAAAATGTTTTAAGCTCAGTAAATCAGTTTTGTATGGAAGTAAGCAATTCTCTGCTACACTAATGCTATAGATCATTGAAGTATGTGTATATCAAAGACAAACATGTAAATGATGAATATTTGGGCAGCTACTAGCAATATTAGTTTTCTGTTTAATCAGCCACCAGGTGTGGATTTTTTAATTTACACACTTGCTCAATGTATGGTAGTTGGCAAGTGATTGCACTTAATTTTTTTGCTGTCTGGGACCGATTGCAAGTAGTTGCAGTGACCAATTGGTCACCCAGAGATTGAATGTGCAACACCCAAAAGCGCGTCTTATTTTGCTGTAGTTATATATAGATATGTGTGCGATCGTTACCGCTAGGAGTGTTTATTTATTTATTTGGAATGAGAGGAGGAGGTGTTATCAGAACTAGTACGTAATTGGCACGGCTGGGTGGCTCAAAGCTGTGAGCGCAGTGCCAAAACTTTGGCTCTGTCCTGTCACTCTTTACTCAGTCCTCACTCTGAGTGTTTAGAGCGAAGCCCCACATATTCCTGGCTGCTCTGCAATAATACTGGTATTTTGATGAAACAGAGCTGAACTGAACTTAACGGAGCGTCAGAGGGAGGGAGGACGAGAATCCCGACGCAAGATGCATGCAAGGATACATCTTGTTTTCCTTTTTACAGTGAGCTGAGCTGGTTCCAGTGTTTCAGGGTTTTAGTCACATTCCTACACAGAGATCAGTACACAGTGAAGATATTTTTCCGTCTTTTTTTCAGCTGTGCGCACACACAGAGAAACATTCATATTTCTTCCCTTCTTTTACTTCCCTATTACATGCCTGTCAAAATGCAACTGTTAATGGGACCTTGTTAGTGTGTTAGAATAATGTCTGTGTTACAGTATGTTAGGGTTAGTTAAATTATTGTGTGCTATATTCACTCTTACTTTCCTCTTCAGACACTCAACAATACAATCAAACGCAAAAATACAAACAATTTAACATGCCAGAATTAAATCCCCCATCCACATAGCGCTATTTGACCACCTGTGCTGCTTAACTTCAATATTTAATATGAAATAATGTCAAAATGCAACAGCACACAATGCTGTCAGTTTGAAGAAAGGATTAATAAATACTACAGTCCGTAGATTACTAAGAAAACAGTCTGCTTGATGAGAGATTTTTTTCTGCTTTCCTGCAGCACCCACACATTTGTAAATCTCTGTACAGGGAAGGAGACATCTTGTTGCATTTACTGAGCTCAACAGCAGACTTTCAGAGTTTGAGAGTTAATAAATGTGTGAAAATAACTCAGCTCTATAATGTGTTTTACAGCATCATGGACCACAAGTTCTAACTGTGAATGATGCAATGAATAACGGTCACTGCTTCATGGTTAGGGTTAGGGTTGATCTTTTCCCTCAGGAATAAGGCTTCTCTCTGTCAGCCCCTCACAGCAGCTGCACCATCACTGCAAAGCCAACAAACTGTGTGCGTAACATTTCTTCAGAGGTGCCCTCATAGCAGGACTTTCTAACTGCAGGATGTGAGACAGCAGCCTTGGTGCATAACCCCAATTCAGTTTCACACCCTCCAGAAAGACCTAGATGCACTCATGCACGTGGCGCAATAGGAGTGTCTTCATTAACACACGGATGGCTCGGGATCTGACCGTAAATAATGCTTTGTGTTCTTCTACACATCATACATGTCAGCTGTTACACATAGATTTCAGTTTTACATGGAGGAATACTTTGTAATAAAGCAACTCTCTGGATAAATCCTGCACTCCACCCAAGTCTCAGTTCTCAGAATCACACACAGTCCCCAGCAATTTCTATCAAAAGAGTTCACCCATATATCTTAAACATATTGATTCTTCTTCAGCCTCCTCTCATTTTTCTGAACTGCCACACTGTTCTCAGAGAGAAACACATGCATAAAACCTGCACTTACACTGAGTACATTAATCACTCCCTCAATTTTGAGCTGCAAATTTGCATTGCTCTTGGTAGAACGCCGGTCATTCATGAAATGAACTAGCTGCGTGTTTGTTTATAAATTTATAAATGATAAATTTGCCCTGTTTAAATCTGGCCCAGTCTATGACTGAGCGAGTCGCACCTGATGTGTGGATTCTGCATGGTCCACCCCTGCCTCTGGTACAGCACTACAGGTCTGATGTAGATGGCAACAGATTTGCAACAGACGCCAAGAGATTTAAGATTTATCGCATTTTATAATAATAATAATAATAATTATTATTATTATTAATATTATTATTATTGTTGTTGTTGTTGTTGTTTGTGGTAGCAGTAGTGGTAGTAGTATAGTATATTTTTAATTGATCCTTAAACAGAGTTGCAGACTAATGTATTAGATGTGAAATTATAGCTATCTATATCTTTAAAGCTGAAAATTGTATCTTCCAGCTGGCATTCATTCAGTTGATTATGGTAACTGGCAAGTTTTGATCAATTGAAAGCTTAGTCAATGTACAATGCAAGGCATCCAGGAGCCCTACAGTGTGGAAGTCATTTCTATATCTACATAATGTCCTAATGATTATTTAATTATTCATTGCTTCATTTATTTATTGATGTTGCATATCCCTGAAAGAGTCCTTTGAAGCAAATTTTAATTTGTGTAATAAGGTTTTTACTGTGACCTTTCACGATTGTGTGTGTGTGTGCATTTCTGTGTGAGAAGTCACTGTCAGCAAATGCATGAGCAGTCCCTTAGTTCTGTATTTAGGTCTAAGGGTTCAAGGGTCAGGGAGGTCGAGAGTTGGTATGAATGACTGCCTGTTATCAGGTGGCGAACAAAAGAATGTGTCTGTGTGTGTGTGTGTGTGTGTGTGTGTGTGTGTGTGTGTGTGTGTGCATGTGGATGTGTGCATTTAAGAGAGGGAAACAGGAAAAAAAGGCTGAATGACAGAGGGAAAGAGGTAAAGACAGAGTGATCTTGATAAATGGAAATACAAACACAAATAAGAGATGGAAACATACAGGCTGGCAAGGAGGAACACTAACTTTTTCGATCTTTTCTTTCCCCCATCTTTTTCATTTCTCTTAATGTTGTCATATTTCACACAGTGTTTTTTCACATCCTTTTAAAGTATGCTTTCTTTAAAAATAAAATTTACAAATTAAAGAAATATCTGAAATAATAGACAGCATTAAACCATTGTTAAGAAAATGGTTTAGGATGGAAATTCATGTGTTCAACATGTTCATTGAATACACACAAAACACGCTCAAACAACAAGTTTATAAATCTGCTTCGTCTCTTAACATTGAATAAAATCAACACACTCGGTATGTAAATATAACTATAGCCTCTCTTAAAATATCCTATAATGAATGTGCATAGTTATGTGGACAAATTGCCTTTTTTTTCACTTTTTTTTTCTCATTCTGTATCCCATTTCTTTGCCTGATTCTCACTGATTCAGCCCCTTCTACCCCTACCCTCTCAGCCCCTTTGCCTGTCGTCTGTTTGTCTCCCTCATTTCATGACTCCCCCCCTTTTTTCCCCCTGCTAATTGCCACCCCGTTGTAGCATCCCAGGAGCCGGGAGCTCATTAATTGGTGAAGAGGAGACAGGTGGCGCCACTATATTGTGATGCTTCTTGTTAATTGTGTGCGTCAGTATATTGAGTTGATGTTGTGTTTGTGAGTTTGCATGAGCTTGTCCTTGTTTGTGTGTTTATATTTGTGTGTGTGTGTGTGTGTGTGCGTGTGTGTACGATTCCTCTGTGAATGTGACTGTGTGTGCGCGTGTTTAAATGAGAGTGTGGTAGCGCTGCTTGTTAGCAGCGCTGAGCCCCTTCTCACTGTAATCTCTTTGTTTATGCAGTGCGAAAAGGGCCTTGCAGGGGCATGAACTCCCCACGCTCTTATCCCACTGCGCCACTCACCCCAAGCAGACCCTCATGCCCCACCACCACCCTTCCGACACCGGCTTTGCTCCCATCACCTCCCTCATCTGACTTAACCCCTGCCCAATGCTGTGCCCCATTGTCCCTCCTTCCTGTCTGACCTTGACAACATCCAACTCATAAGCTGCATGTTCTGCAAGATAAAAGCAAAGATGGACCTAAGAATATTGTCTGGCACCTTGTTCTTGCAAGTTTCTTGAAAACTATAAATCTAAATATATTGTATTGCCTTCAATTGCTCAGCTCAGCTCTGTCAAAGAAGTCAGCATCTCATTTTATGTTTTGGTATTTAGAAATAGAATACAAGATGGGTAGCCCTGCAACATGCAGGGATTCCTGCAGCTTGCTTCACCTAGGTCACTGCACACAGCTGTTAACCTCAGCAACATAGGTTAGACACCTTCCAACACTATATAGAAAGATCTTGAATGTGTACCTACACGTTGTTAATACTAGGAAACAAGTTAAGAGCATATAGCATTTGAATAAGACAACAGAAATACCTCTTTTGATAGAGGCCCTCCATATACTTATAGCACCTTTGCCAAACTAGCATGTCCCAAACCAATTTATCACCTGAATGCAGAAAAGCCAAATCATTACTGTCAGTTCTATCAACACTAATGCTGAGTTCCAAATGCCAAAATAAAAGAACAGTACTCTCTAACAAAAATACTGAATTTCAAATCCCTTAAAAAACAGATTATTCCTTCACATGATGGGAGACAACATGATCTGTCTTGCTGCAGCAGGGTCCATGCTCACAGGTGCTGCTGACAATCAGGTGCCTGATTGCCACCTGATTGTCAGCACCTGAGGTACCAGAAGCTCAGTAGCAGAATAAGCTGTTTGGCATTGGCAGAGAAGATTTGACAAGTTCTTCATGGGTGCAACCCACATACTCAACTCTGCTGCTCAACCCACAAAGCATTTTCCTTACAAATGTGGCACCATTTAAAGAGAAATAAACAGGCTTTCCATGAGATGTATGAGAGTATGAGATTTATTGCCAAGAAACATTGTTACAACAAAGAAATAATCGACCAAACACAAATTTCTTTACTTTTTGTGCCAAGTTTATATTATTATTATTATTATTATTATTATTACATTGAAGGTTTCAAGCTGAATTCACATTCATTATCCTAACATCAGTAACTACTTCCATGTTCTTTTTCTTTTTCATGCCATTTCTTCTTTTATCCCGCTTTCTTTATTCAGTGCCCATTTTAATCAGATCACATAAATCTATTCGCCCTTCATTCTAGCCCTCACCTCTGAACTTTCTCTCATTGCTCTCCTTTGAAGTCTTCAGTAAAAACTATTTTCAATCCCTGGCAGCATGTATCTAATTGTTTGGTAAAGTCTGTGAGGAAGAATGATTACAAAGCACTAGTGTGTTGCCTAACAGATGGTATTATCAGGTGGTCAAATGGTGGCCTTTTGGCAAGTCTAGAGGAGTGGGTGTCATAAGCAGTGATCTGTGAATCAGTCTCTGTGTGTGTGTGTGTGTTCATATTTGCGTGTCTGGACCGGTGTACGTGTTTTTGTATCAGTATGTGTCCCTGTGTTCATGCAGGTGTTGGGGTCACAGGCAGTTTGTAGGTCAGCTCCCTGCCCCTGGTGTCACTTTGCTCTGTTTGGCCCTAAACAATGACTAATACAGGACTCATTCTTCTCTTCTCTTCTCTTCTCTTCTCTTCTCTTCTCTTCTCTTCTCTTCTCTTCTCTTCTCTTCTCTTCTCTTCTCTTCTCTTCTCTGCATTTTGTTTGGCAGGTATGAGTATATGTAAGGCAGAGTATGGAGAGGGAGAGTAGGAGAAAACAACAGTGAATAGGACCAGCCACAGAGACTGAAAGCTTTTATTGGGCTACACTATTCTTGGCTGGAGAAAACAGTTATCATTGGCCACAGAACCACGTGTAACTCTTTTATTAGCCTAAACTCCTACATAATCTTGGCAAAACCAAGTTAGTTCTAAATGGTAACTAGAATTACCAGAACTCCGTATTTGTAAATTAGTGTTTGTGGAATCACAGAATGTATTACTAAATTTATGGCAGAAGTAAATAAACCTAAGCAACTTAAAGGATTTAGATTATTTGGCACATACCTGAACATACAGTTGTCTTCCCTTGTTTGTTAGCTGATGTGTTGTGGTGACAGCTTACCAACAGCACAGCAGTTATTTCACATCACAACAGGCATATGCCTCCTCTGTAGCTGATTGAACCTATATTGAACTTTTTGATACAGTATAGTTTGGAAATGCTAAGCTTCTTCTTTCTCTGATCCTCATTGTTATCCATAATTGAGTCCCTAAAGAGTTTTGAATTTACAGTACTGTGCAAAAGTCTTGAGCCACCACTCATTTCTTTATATTTTGCAAGGAAAATGGGAAATAGGTGCAGTGATTTATTGAAACACGTTTAAACATACATGGAAATACAGAGCATAAGGCAAAAACAGTCTGTACAATTCTAACAAGCTTGAAAGTCAATATTTGGTATGACCACCTTTATTCTTCACCAAAGCCTGAACTCTTTTAGGCAAGCTTTCTTGTAATTTCTTTAAGTAGTCTTCAGGAAGAGTTCTCCAGGCTTCTTGAAGGACATTCAAAGCTCTTCTTTGGATGTTGGCTGCCTTTTGTTCTGTTCTCTGTCACAATGATCCCACACTGCTTCAATAATGTTGAGCTCTGGGCTCTGGGGAG
>VUQI01058496.1:0-18318 GCA_015106735.1 Paratilapia polleni
GCGTGGGTGCAGCTTATCACCCTCATTATTAAGTGCACTGTGTGACAAACACTCACACACACACACACACATATCATATCATGTTTGTTTTCTCTCTTTCAGGTGCTGTTTGCTTTTTGACTGTGTTTTGTTACAGATGCTGTGGTTGGTGACCCGATGTGCTCATCCTCTTGTTTTTCTTTATTGCTTCACCCTCTCTTGTCTTCTCTCCACCTGTCAGTTCTGGCATTATTATATAATTTGAACAATAAATAATAAAACAAAAAGAAATGGACCAAGAGGAACCTATAGAGAGTTTATAGAGCTTCTCTTGGAAAAATAAATGTGTTTGGCACAACAAGGCACTCAGTTCATCATTCTGCTCGCCAAAGCTGCCAGACAGGACAGGTTAAAAAAAAAAAAAAAAGAGTATTTAAGTCATGACTATACAATACAATTCTATACAATCCTATTCTGTTACTTTTTACAAAACAAATTTTGTTTGTTTCAATAAAACTAAGGGAAAAATATATGTTTAAGTGAATTATGCAGTACAATATGCAAGTATCATTTTAACACCAAAATATAGATGTCATGATCCCTGGGGCCTTCCTGTGTCCCCAATCTTCCTTCTTTCTCTTTCCTTTCTCTCCACTGTGTGTGTGTGAGAGAGAGAGAGAGAGAGAGAGAGAGAGAGAGAGAGAGAGAGAGAGTTTGGGCAGGACTTACTAGCCTTGAGGTTCCTCTGGAGGTGTGTCTTCTAATCACCTGACTGGATTCTGGTAGACACACCCATTTCTCATACACTCATCATTCTCCTTCAGATTAAAGGACCAGCTCTTCAACCACTTGTCACCAGATTGTTACAATCACCAAAGTGGTGACTGCTTCAGGCTTTGTTGTGTTTCTATGACGTTTTTACCAGTTACTTACCTTAGCTTCTGATCCTCCTGCCCGAGATCCTCAGTGTGTCAACCAGACTTCCTGTCGATGTCTCCCCAAAACCCTCACTCATTGCTATACTTACCTTGTCTAAACTCACTGCTCCAGCAACCCACTCCCTCCCTTACTCTCTGTGTTAATAAATCTTCTAAACTTGCCACTAAGTCTTTGTCTGCATTTGAGTCTAATCATCCCGTTATCCATGACAGAAGATGAATTGGTGGCTCTGGAACAATGGAGTAATCATAGTCAGGGTGTTTTTTGTCCTTCGTTAGTTTCATGCTCATTAAAGAAAAAAAAAATTGAAAAAATTGTTTGAAGATGTGTAATATATTAAATATTTTTTGCAGAAACACTAAATATATTGAGATTACTGAAATGTCTGAAAAGTTTCAAAGTGGCATGCCTAATTATTAAATAATTACCAGTAAATTGCAATAAAATAAAATCCTATAATTTCCATTATCCTTCCAACACCAATGGGCCATACCCTGTGTAAAATAATAATAATAATAATACAATGATGTAGAATGACAAATTCATGCAAGGAAATACTTATGATTGAGATTGTACTATGGCACATAAATAACATTCAAGAGACCAGAGTAGGGTCAGCCATATAAACATACTGTGCAAAATATGCCACAAAGTCCAAATTACATGGAAGTCTGATTCTGTAACAGTGAATAGAATATTTAAAAAGAACATAATGACCTTTGAAATTGCATCTAGTCAAATGGAAAATAGATGTTCATTAAATCCTGGGATGATTTATCAGAAATCTAGACAGTATAGTGTTGTGCAGGGTAGTGTATAGTATTATTTAAAATGTTCATATTTGCTTCACTCATTTGTTATAATAATGTCAGGTTTGAAATGCAGGCAGCCTCAAAGTCTCTAATGGCACATTTTAAGTGCAGCAGCAATTTATAATCACTTATATTTACAGTTATATTTTAGTAATTTAGTTGATGGGTGTTTCCCAGAGAAACCTGTTTGGATATGTGATTATGAAAATATCAAGCATGTGTCCAACAGTCAGTGTCACACCGTTCTTTGAGAGAAACCTTTGCTTCTATTCTGAAGATAAAGACCAAAGAGACGATACCGTGGAAAGTGAAGTTTTTTCTTAACCTGTTTATTTTATTCACACAGATTTGCACAGCCATTACTACTGACAATACAGGGTATGCAAATGACTCATAGGAATAGCCAGATTTTGTTATCCCTTCTTAATATTCCACTAAAGGGGTTTATTCCTGTGCCTCTCTAAGAATTTTCTCAACTTTATGAAAATATATTTTTAAAAAAAGGTGTATACTATAAGGTGCTACATGCTACACAAGTTCATCCTGACCTACATGGTAAATCTATTTAAAGTAAGACAATGATCATGAGAAATCTTCCTTCCTCAATTTTAATTTCAATGTGCCTGTTTTCTTTCTCTGCTTCCTGTAATCAGCCATGAGCCATATGTTCACAGTTTTAATGAGCAGTTACACTGTTCTTTCAAGTACTAGGCAGTTGTTATCGTTACACCTGTACTCATCAAAAGACTTTGAGACATACATATTTAGTATGTACTGTGATGACCCTGGCAGCAACATAACCATATATAGATATAATTTTAGAGTTCAGCAGTGATTTTCATAATGTTAGTCACAATGGCCCTTTTTTAAACAAATTACATTTTTTTTTACACTATAATACTGTATCTCTTTATACTCTACTATATGTTTGATGCAAATTTTGTACTTTGTACTCCATACAAGTTATTTTTAAGCTTGAGTTATTATTTTGCAGATTTTAAAATTCATTTGACAGTAAATTTGAATCTAAATAATGCTCTATTATTCGGTATTTGATATGAAGCTACTCAACAGGTATATGTTATTAAAATCATCTCTATCTGCAACACCAGTGCCACACATTGTTGAATCAATAATTATGATCCAATATTATAGCATAATCTGATTCTGCACAATACGTTCCTTTACTGTAAGTATATTTTGATGCTCAAACTTTTATACAATTACTTAAGTAGGGTTATGAAATTTATTTAAGAAAAGGGTCTAAATAATCATTTCTATGCCAGTCTTCTACACTGTATTTATTTTGGATCAAACAACCTGTTTTCCTGTGATACCGTTTTTGATTTTCAAAAAGAATTTTTGTGGATGAAAATATCTAAATGGGTTCTAAAGTATCTAGAGATGTTAATTTTAAAACCTCATATTCATGATTACTACAAAAAGGGAGCTGTCTGTGCAGAGGGATCATCAGACAGATGACAGGAGCACCGGTGGACCCTCTGTTCACACTCCTGCTCTTGGCAAAACTTCATCATGGCAATTGTCTCATATTTACTTTGATCTACCTTGACAGTGACAACCGGGGATTAACGGATAGTCCGGGATACGATGTCACAGGGGATTTAGGGATAGATTTTTGATTTACTAGCGCTCGTCCCGTTTGTTTCTGGATGAGACATGCGAGAGATGACCTCGAAAAAACTATTGGTTTTGGGTATCCTAGCAACGGCTGGAAAATGGAGCAGTAATTGTGTAAAAGGCAGTGACAGACAAGTCTGTCACAACAAGTACAGTTTTACCTATCCTGTGTCCTCAAAGGAATAGCAAGCTGTCTTTTCATTCACGTTTGGAAATCATCTTTCAGATCCATAATATCCAATATTCCAGTATTTTCCCTACAGTACATCCACAGCACCAAGTACATTGTTAATGCTAGGTTTACTAGTCTTCCAAAATGTTTACTATTTAATATCATGCAGGAGCCTATGTGTCCTTTGTGTGAACTGGCTAATCAGACCAAAACCATTTGCTTCAAAAAGGCATCAGATCTGAAAGTGTGCCTTGGATTTCAGAGATCAACAGTGGTGAGCCCAGTTAAACAACAGACTTGTCTGAGCACGGCGGCCTTCTGAGTCAGGCCCTCCTTTTAATCTGGCCCCTACATAGCGCCAAAACTCAATGGCTCTGAGGGCCAAATCCCAAGATCGAAAAGCTTTATCTCCAGATTTCCAGTCAAAACTTTCCGCAAATCCTCCACTCTCTCTCCTTTGTGTTTCCTTTCCCCCCTATTTTCTGACTCATTTCCCCCCCCCTGCCATGACTACTGATGTACATTCAGCAAAGTCGTATTTTTCATTCAGTAAAGCAGTAGTTAAGTGCCCCTTATCATGTGGTATTTAGAAATTTGTGCTCCAATACATATAAAGAATCTTGAACTGCTTTGTTTCTATAGGATAATATATAATAATGTATGCATATATCCTTAAAAACAAAGTTGTTTGCAGTAAATATTCCATTAATTCACAAATCAGAATGTAATAAAAAAAATATCTGACTTAAAGAGCAGGCTAATACTGCCACATCAGTCTGTTGTCTCCTCTAATATTTGTTCTTGTCACTCTATGTAACAGCCAAGATATCAACATACCCCTTTTTTCCTCTAGTCTCCAGAGAAATGAATGGCAATATCACCAGTCGTACATGGCACCAAATAGCCAATCAGATTCTTTACCAGTGTGAGACAGAGATAACACAGGAAACATCATTTCTTTCCCAAACTTATGTCACAGAGTGACTGGAGGAGAAAAAAAAAGTGACAAAATAGATTTGACAAGTGACAACTGGAAATTACTGATAGAACTTTGCTGATGTCAGATGTCACCAATTATTGATTAGGTTTCAAATGGTGACATATGCATGTACATGTTTCCGATAAAGGAGTATGGTTAAAAATAATAATAATAATAATAATAATAAGATGCTTAAACAGAAATGAAAAGAGATTTTACTATCATAAATATGTAAAGCCAGGAAAAAAAAAATATGCTGCTTCTGACAAATGTCCTTTGACTTGAATTCTTATAATGGATATGTAAAGCCTGTTTAAACTCAGGAATAAATCTAACAAATAAAAGTTTAATAAAATTTTACATTGATATGAACTTAAGTAGTGAATAAAGGAATTAGCAAAAAGTAACAACATAATATGCACAATATACACACACCAGACACTTTATTAGGTACAAATTGCTGGTACCAGATTGGACCTTTTTGCCTTCAGAACTGCCTTAATTCATCATGGCACAGATTCAACAAGGTGCTGGAAACATTCCTCAGACATTTAGGTCCATATTGACATGACAGCATCACACAGTTGCTGTCGATTTGTCAACTGCACATCCATGATGCGAATCTCCCGTTCCATCATGTCCCAAAGGTGCTCTATTGGATTGAGATCTGGTGAATGTGGAGGCCATTTGAGTACAGTGAACTCGCTGTCATCTTCAAGAAACCAGTTTGAGGTTATTTGAGTTTCGTGACATGGTGTGTTATCCTGCTGAAAGCAGCATTCAGAAGCTGGGCACATTGTGGTCATAAAGGGACTGACATTGTCAGCAACAATACTCAGGTAGGCTGTGCCATTTAAATATTGGTCATTTGGTACTAAGAGACCCAAAGTGTGCAGAGAAAATATCCCCCACATCATTACACCAATCCCAGCAGCCTGAGCCTTTGATACAAAGCAGGATGGACCCATGCTTTAATGTTGTTTACGCCAAATTCTGACCCTACCATCTGAATGTTGCAGCCGAAATTGAGACGCATCAGACCAGGCAACATTTTTCCAGTCTTCTATTGTCCAATTTCGGTAAGCCCATGCAAATTGCAGGTTCAGTTTCCTGTTCTGAGCTGACAGGAGTGGCACCCGGTGTGGTCTTCTGCTGCTGTAGCCCATCTGCTTCAAGATTCGATGTGTTGTGCATTTAGAGATGCTCTTCTGCATACCTTGGCTTTAACAAGTGGCTATTTGAGTTACTGTTGCCTTCCTATCAATTCGAAGTAGTCTGGCCATTCTCCTCTGACCTCTGGCATCAACAAGGCATTTTCACCCAGAGAACTGCTGCTCACTGGATAATTGCTCTTTTTCGGACCATCATCTGTAAACCCTAGAGATCGTTGTGAGTCAAAATTCAAGCAGATCAACAGTTTCTGAAATACAACAACCATGCCATATTTAAAGTCACTTAAATCACTTTTCTTTCACCTTCTGATGCTCGGTTTGAACTTCAGCAGGTCATCTTTACCATGTCTACATGCCTAAATGCATTGAGTTGCTGGCTTGTGATTGGCTGATTAGATATTTGTGTCAATGAGCAGTTGAACAGGTGTAACTAATAAAGCAGGTGCACATTTTACTGTATTTGTATATTTTTCTGAAATATTTTTATGCAGCAAACAAAAGACAAATAACCAGACACAAAAAGCAATTAACAAACTGCTCTTTTAAATCAAAACATGAAAACGATCCACATACTTCAAAAACACATTTTCTGAAAAGAAATCGTTTGTCCAGTAACACTGGAGTGAGTTTGTTTTTTCCCAAAACAATGCATTTATCTTTCTGACATTTAAAAAAAGTGATATTCCTTAATGTTTGTTCATTTTTATTATAATTATATTCTTCTGGATACAGTTCAAGTAGAAAGAACTACTGGAATATGTTTTGAAATAATTTTCTAGTGTGTGATTATGACCGCTTCCCAAAATGTTTTAATGTTTCTACACTACCAAACATATTAAAAGTGTTTCCATAACTTCTGTACATTGAATTTATATATCTGATATTATTTTATTGTAAAGGATTAACTAGGCAGGAGTTACACATGTTAGGTTCAAGCAATTAGAGTATTAATCTGAGGGATCCATTCACTGTCTATGAGTTGCAGCACAGCTCATTTCCAGTCTTCTGTATTTAGCTTATAATGTGAACTATGAAGTTCTGATATGATATTCTTTCCTTAACAGTCCTTTGTCATCATTTTTTCAGCAGATGATATTAGAAACTGTTGAAATAACCTGCTCCTTTCACAGGTCTTGTAAGTGAATTATGTTGAATATACAGTGGGTTCAGAAAGTATTCAGACCCCCTTCGCTTTTTTCAGTTTTGTTACATTGCAGCCTGATGCTACAATTGTTTAAATTCATTAATAATGACAAATTGAAAACAGAATTTTAGGATTATTTTTATACATTTATTAAGAAGTGTTTTGCAAAAACACTTGAATTTCAGCTCAGGTGCCTCCCATTTCTCTTGATCATTGCTGGAGTCGACCTGTGGTAAACTAAATTGATTGGACATGATTTGTAAAGACACACACCTCTCTATAGGAGGCCTCACAGGTGACAATGCATACCAGAGCAAAAACCAAGCCACTAGGTCAAAGGAACTGCCTGCAGAGCTCAGAGACAGGGTTGTTGCAATGCACAGTTCTAGGGAAAGCTACAAAAAAAAATTCACTCTGACTGAGCTCCAGAGATCCTGTGTGGAGATGGGACTAAGTTCCAGAAGGACAACCATCACTGCAGCCCTCCACTGATCTGGGCTTTATGGCAGAGTAGCTAGACAGAAGCCTCTCCTCGGTGCAAAACACATGAAAGCCCACTTGGAGTTTATAAAAAAGCACCTGAAGGACTCTCGACTGTGAGGAACAAGATTCTCCGGTCTGATGAAATCAAGATTGAACTGTTTGGCCTCAATTCTAAATGTTATCTCTGCAGGAAACCAGGCACTGCTCATCATCTACCTAATACCATCCCAACAGGGAAGCACGGTGGTGGCAGCATCATGCTGTGGGGGTGTTTTTCAGCAGCAGAGACTGGGAGACTGGTCAGGGTTGAGGGAAAGCTGAATGGAGCAAAGTACAGAGAACATCTCTGGAGAGACCTGAAAATGGCTGTCCACCGACTGTCCCCATCCAACCTGATTGAGCTTGAGAGGATTTGCAAAGAAGAATCGCAGAAAATCCTCCAATCCAGGCGTGCAAAGCTTGTTGCATCATAATCAAAAAGACTCAAGGCTGTAATTGCTGCAAAAGGGGCATCAACTTAGTACTAAGTAAGGGTCTGAATACTTATGTAAATGTGATATTTCTGTTTTTTTTCTTTTTGATAAATTTACAAAAAAATCCTAAAAATCAGTTTTCAATTTGTCGTTATGGGGTACTGAGTGTAGATTAATGAAAAACAAAAATTTTAAAGATTGTAGCATCAGGCTGCACCATAACAAAATTGATATACAGCACACAGGGTCTGAATACTTTCTGAACCCTGTGTGCTGTATATCATTACTCTTGAAAAAGAATCAAGAGATTTTAAGTAAAATATATTTAATTAAAACAAATAAGTAAATGAATCAGCACTGATGAGAAATAGAGTATGTTGCATTTGTTCATCTATATATCTATAGAGGAAAAAACTAAATCTGTAATTTGGGTCGCTAAACTTTAATTACTGCCCACGGTGTTTATATAGTACATGCACATACAGTACAGTATGGACTACTTAACCCCTGACAAAAAAACAAAAACAAAACAAAACCAAAAAACATGTTTTTACTTTTCACTTACATTAAATGTTATGCATAATGATCAAATACAGTATACATGTATGTGAATATATCTATTTCATATAAAAAAAATCATATAAAAATATATTAAATTGTCTAAAAAAATGGTATGTAAATTATTAACCTTCACATCTTTTAAACATGAAACCACATGTGTACATGTGAAATATGCAAAACCGACATTTACCTACATTAGGACTTTACAACATTGAAATGCTGCTATATGTACCAATGTGTATGTACTGTATTGCAGGGATAATGCCAAAGACATTATCACCTTACATCTGTAAATTTACAAAAATAAATAAATAAATAAGAAATTAAATATTACATGAACAAATACTAAATCTTATAACCAAGTTAACCAGTGAAATAAAAATGTTATGTTTATACAGTGTGAAAAAGTGATGAAATAAACAGATGCAGATCTAATTAGGAACATTTTAAGTCAGGCATTTGAAGAAAAAGGAAAAAAAACTGGGGTGTCTGGTGTGAGACAGTAAGACAGACTTGTCTGTGCCTCCACCAGTCAGTCCAATAACATATTACATCATTAAAAGTGCGTCATTCCATGCCAATGTTGAGTCTGCCCTCCCTCATCTCGCCTCACTGCTTCTACTTCATCATACACACATACACTCACTAGCACACATTTTTTCCCCCAGTTTATCTTTCTTTTACTGAACAATTTTTTGCACTGCAATATTTTTCTTTTTTCCTCTTGGCTTCTCTCTTTCAAACTGTCAGATAAGCTGAGTATCGAGCTGCAGCTAGACTACACTGTGTGTGTGGAGAGAAAGTGCACAGCTTTGATTTTTAAAGCGTTTGAAGATATATACTTATTTATGTTGTGCATGTGTACATATGTGCCTCTGATGTAGTCCGTCAACACTTTGAAACATGTTATATATTTCACGACCACAACATCATCTTCAGTGCTTTCCATTCTGTGTGTGCGTGTATGATTCTGCTAGTCTAGTCCAAGCAAGGTCTTCACCTCCCCATTACATATAATCAGAGGAAGTGGACACATCAGTGATGTCAATCAGCCAGAAAAACATCAACATCAGTGGGGTCTGAAGTAGGATCCCTGCAGAAAACTGCCCATTTAGGACCAAGCCTCAGGGCTTCAAGAACTGTGCTGCAAACAACAGTGCACTCTGGCAACTTTTGTTGCTTTCATTGTAGGAAAACATAATTTAGGGCAGGACTGAAAGGAAGCCTTTAATATTTATATAATTATTTTTTAATTATGTTAGTCATCTGGGAGCAATGAAGATGAACAAAGTTCAGAAAATAAGAAAAAGTCTGGTATTAAACATACTTTCTCCCATGGAAAACTACTCATCATGGGGCAAGGCATTAGCTGAAGGCCAGCAGTCTGTATTAATCCACTGAGATACAAGACTATACACATATGCATTAGATTACTTGAAAACAGGAGGATTTTTTGTTTTTCATAAAGTAGTTTTTGATCACACAAAATGTAAGTACATGATAAGGAGGGTGGAAAGATATGTAGTGGAGTTTCACAGCCTCGTGGTCAGCAACTTAATGAGTGACTTCGCATTCAATTTTAGCTGGAAGACACCTCCATCAAACAGATCTGCATTTAGAGGATTTGGGGAGTACATAATGCTGTGTAATTTGAGGGATTTGATTACATATAGGAACTATAATTCCTCTGCCATTTGAACAGAATTTGTCATTTTCCAAAGACTAAGATCAGGATTGATAGTGCAATAAACTGACCACATCATATCTGGTTGAACAATTTTCTCCTATTAATGTCTAGAATCATATCTCCATAAAGAGGTCTGCATATGAATATGCTGAATCTTTTTGGTAAGGGACAATATATTGGAAGCTTTCTGGTTTCAATTTATAGTTCGCTTGTAGACCAAGTTCTATTGCAAAATCATGCTTGAGTAGAGAGCAAAAACAGGGACTGCATTTACTAAAATGCCCCTAGGGGCTAAGTTATCAGCCTAGCCCATGGGTTCCCAGACATTTACTTACATCATGGTCATGAGACCAGTCAGTCTTGTGAGTGTAATGAATAAGGTGGTTATAACTTGATTCTTAAACAGTATTTATTGTACCAGAATGAATCATAGACTGAATCCTCATCGATATAAAAGAACTACATTAAGCCATTCTCATTGCTACTGCGAAGCTGCAGTTATTCCCATGTGAGCATTTAGACTCAAAACTAATGCAAATGATTCCCAACTGCTGCACTGGAAGTTATTTGTTTAAGCAAATTGTCACCCAGTGTAAAAGCAATAGCATATTAGATCACATTGCCCTGTACTGATTATGTTGGATAATACTGAGCAGGATATTTGCTCTGAAGCTGTACCCCAGGAGGCAAATGACAATGGTAATCTACAGTTAAACATATACACTGGATGGCTACATTTTTATAGTAGTTCCTGACAATGAGTGAAAATATAAGAAACAAAGGTCAGAGCTCTTCAACCTGTTCCCAGAGTATTGTATACTGCCGTTTTGTAGCCACTGGCGTCTCACAGATATGCACAAGACGTCCTTTGGCATCATTTTCTTGATGCACCAGGTGTATGAAAATGGGTCTGTCACTCCCAATTCAGTCACCCTCGATTTACACCTGAAGGGAGTGGGGCATGTCTTTGATTTGATTTATTTCTTTAGCGTTTTATTTTTCCACGTGTCTGAGTTTAGCTGCTCGCTGAAATAGAATTCTGAGCCAGAGAATACAAGCGTAGTATATTGTAAAAAGGAGAGGAAAAAAGAAGAAAGGCAAAATGGCAGAAGCAAATGGAGAGGAGGAGTGGATTAAGTTCCAGTGAGTAGTGGATGATGTAACATCAGCTAACTTCAGCTCCCCATGTTTCCATCCACTGACAGCAAGTTTTTCAAACAGCCAAACGTGAATATTTTGTAACACAGTAAAAATAAACCAGTGCTACATCAATGCAACATATCTTATAAAGCTGAGGTTGCTAGATTTGCAGATACAACTTGTGGACAGCTTGTCTTGAGTGGCATCTGCTGGCATAATTAGCCATTTCTGGTCCCAAATGTACCTTAAGTTTGCAAAATTTAACTAAACAGACACAGAGGCACAACTGAGAGTTAAAAACGTCCAGATTCTTTCAGCTCAAATGAAGTGACTAGCATAGCTATTTTCCCAGGTTTCACAATGAAGTGACCCCTAAATTTGAGCGTAGTTAGAAGTTAGCAGTAAGCTAGCTAGCTAGTTAACATCTAAAGACAATATGCCATTGATATGACTTAGTATTTATAAAAAGAAAATAAAATTTACAGCACTGCTGTAAATTTGGACCTGAATGGAGATGTAAAATTAAGTACCAGTGAGGTTTTGGATGGCTAGTAAGTAAGGCTAGTTGACTTATAATAATTTGCCACCCCCTGGCTAGAGATATCATTAGGCTAATATAAAAACAGCAGCTCTGGCAATTTCATTTAGGGGTTTTTGGTTGAGGGTTAAATTGTTCTCAATAAAAGTACAGAAAGACAAAGACAAAACAAAGAGAGTATCTGAGATACAATACAAGGTTCCACAAAAAAAAAAAAAAAAAACACTGCTTTTACTTTTACATTGTGCTATATTCCTGTTAATTAAAACTTTGCAGACAAGTAAGGTGTTTATTCACCTGGCCTAAGTGCATACCTATTGTGTTTGCATGGTACTCCTCTCTGTATCCTTCTCCTGCAATGTTTTACATACAGCACAGGTATTGCCACTTTGCACGAGGGGATAACATATCTTTTGTCCAGTAAATTGACCATTTTCCTGAAGCCTTCACTACTTAGCGTGTTTACTGAATGCTTACCTTTGGGCATGCAGTTGCATTGGTGAGTTGAGTTTCAATGCATCTTTGTGAGCAGGATGGACACACTGACATGCTGTACAGGCTCGCTTTTATGGCCGTCTGATTTGATATTGGACAAATTATTGGTGCTGATTTAGGGAGCGCTTGATTTGCTTTAGTCATTAGTATGTTGCAGCGATATTTAAATCATTTTCAACCAAAAAAATCATGATCCCAAACTTAATCTTCTATCTAAATCTGGGTAGAGAGTGAGTCATCTTTTCTGATGTGTTAATATTAATGTCCAGTACACCTTGATTTTTTACAAGCTCAGCTTAAAGGAAGGCTAAATATACATAGTACTGCTGAAAAGCTGTACAGGGTTAGAATTACAGCTGAATAGTATTTAGGACTAATGTCTATTCAAATAACAATTAAGGACACAGCACACGGATAATAACGTTTCTGGGTCCAACTTTACTGGCCTCTACTGCCCTGGCTGAGGTTCTTGGTTTTTCTAAAGACTGATGTCACTTAAAGAAGGACACTGATTTCACTGCTATTAAATTCAAGCCAAGTCAGTTTCTGGGCTCAAATTCAGACCACTTTTTCACTGATTTATCCACAAAAAAAGCATTTCTAACAAAGGTAAAAACACTGACATCTGACATTTGGCTTATTCATGACGAACACTTTGAAAGATAATATGAACTGTTCTTTACAAAAAAATGAAATAGAAAACTTTTTTTTTAGGACAGACAAGCTTGCATTTTGTAAACAGGAGCACAGATGAAATGTAAATCCTGTTTCCCCAAGCTTTTGTGTCATTATAAAGGAAAACAACATATCATGGCCAAACATCCCCCTTCTACTAACCAAACCTGACACTGCATGCCATTGTACATTCTCGCCCACGCCACCAGGGAGAAAACTCCCACTTTATTGGATATCACTTAGTACAAGAGCCTTTTTATCTTGCTGCAGAAAATAACAAAAATAAAAATCCTTAAGGCTTTCCGTCTATGTTGGCTTGTTGTTATTATTATTTGTTGGGGCTTTTTTTCCCCCACAATTGCTTCTAACTCTCACTCAAATGTCACCCAATCAAGTTCAGTTATTCACAGCTTTAAACGGAAAATCCCCTCCAGGGTTGTTTGTCTTTGTGATTCCAAAACTAGCAGCAGCCCAAGTTCAGAATTACAACCACCAGTGAACGCTTGGATGTTAATTAAAGAATGCAAATTTCATGTTTCTGGTCCAAGGCTGACACACACACACACACACACACACTCAAGGCCCAGAGGTCCATGAGAGAGAACACACACGCGCACCAAAATATACACACAAAGTTTGAAAGGCTTATATCCAGGCAAACACATGCACACTCACACACATACACAGACAACTGAAGGCCCTAATCAGTCTCTCTCATCCCCTTTGTTCTAAAAGATAGAGATAAGACAGTCAGCGAAGCAAATGACCTTATGGGGGGAAAACTCAGGAAGCTGATTATACAGAAGTTACATGTTCGTAAATATGTTTACCAATATGCAAAGAGAAGGCACAAAGTGGGTCAGAACTTTGGGAAAGTTTGGGAAGGGAATCATAGGCTGCATATGAATGCAGCAGTTGGAGTGGGGACACCCACACAGAAAGGAAGACGAAATGCAACATAGGCATATGCAGTGAACTCTAGGTACTGGATTCAAAACCCAAGGAAACAAACTAGCTCAGTATTTTTTTTTAAGTGGATCTATTTTCCTTATTTTCTGTCATACAGTATATACATACACTGTTACAGTGGTGTATTAACAATGGCCTGACTTTGAAGAAATGAAGTCAGTATGTGTACAATCCTGCATCTCTGTCACTGCCATCTTGCTCAGGGGGGTCTGACTACAGGCTCTGCACTATGCTTATATAAAATTCCAAATTAAATGAGAGAAATGCCAAACAAAGTAACAAAGTAACAGACAATGTTTTATTGTTACACAGGAGTTTAACTTGAAATCACATTAAGTAATCCTTCTTTTAATCCATCTTAAATTCCGGCTTATGTTGAATAAAGAAAAAAAATTGAACATTTGAATAAAAATAAATGTCAGAAAGATAGTGACATACTTTTTATTTCAGTCATTAATTTCAAATGATAACAAAAGGTCCATAAAAATAACTAAATGACGGCAATAAATTGAATTAAATGGAAAGAAAACAAATTATTGACTAAAAGGGTGTAGACTGAAGCTTTAACCTATCACACCTACTCTTTTTACAAAGCATATTCTAAATAGCAACTCTTTGATAATTAGATTTCATAAAACACAAAGAAAAAAATAAAAAGAAGGCAAAACAAAAGTTTAATAAACCATGAGAATCATCCCTTAATTTTCTATTTATTTATAATTATTTATTTATTTATAAAGGTAGTCAACTACACATTCAGAATTCCTTATCAAATATTCTACAAGTTTTCCCTTGGACAGATATATGCCCTGCTGACCACTGCTTTTTTAAACATACATTTTCCCTGTATTCATACTGTATCTCTACTTTTGAACAATCTCTTAATACATTTTAGATGTAGATTATTTTGTGCTTTGTACATTAGTGCAGTGCGAAGATCAGCTAAAAAGTCAAATTTGAAAAGCAAGTCATTTTCCCTGAATTTAATGAATGCAATTTAAAGTTGTAGTTATGGTGATTTTTAATTGTGTATAATTGTGTATTGTCTGCCTGCACACATGCATTAGGAGGCCTGGCTTCCCCTGAGCAATATGACAGCTGCACTGTCACATTGCTCCAATGAACAGCTGCAACCAGTTTGGCACCTACACCTATATATTTATGTCTGCCTGTGAGCACAGAAGCCCCACTGACATTCTCTTCAAATCTTCCAACCAATCCAAAGAAAGTTGGTTTAAGGGAGGTTGGTCTCAAAGGGAGAGGAGCTAAAATAAGTGTAAGGTAAATAAGCATTATTTTGAGCTGTAATGCAAAACTGCTCTAGTAGATAAAATATGAAGCCTGATATGAGCATAATATTTCAACTTTAAATTGATTTTTTAAAGAATAAGGCCCCAGTCACACAGGCCTAGAGACCGGTCGGTGACCACCAGTTGCTAGGGAAAAATAAGCATTCCCTGACCGGTTTGCGAGCGGTTGCTGGAGATTAATGGCAGATGCTGTGAAATCGATTGCTAAAGCCCGAGTCACACAGGCCTATACACCAGTCAGTGACCCCTCTGGTAACCACTGGTCACTAGGGAAAAAATTCCCTTGCACTGGTTGCTAGCAGATTGCCACAGTCGCCTGTAGTTTGCATAGAAAACTTGTCTGCAAACACTTGCCAACTACTCGTTAAGTGGTTGTGAAACTGTAAATAGTGCAATGCAAACTGGAGACAGAAACCACTCACCTTTAATGTTCTATTTCAATGTTGTATGACTTGCAATGTTAGTTTAAGTGGCAAGGCACAACTTTTACACTGAAGGCGAACAGCCTCCTTTTTCAGTTTGCACTTTTTCAAGTTTAACTGCAGCTCAGTGGTTAGTTAGATTGTCTCAGCTGCCCGTAGTTTGCATGGAAGACACCAACTTGTCTTCAAACACTCACTACTAGCAACCAAAGCAATCACAAGGAGTTTTTTTTTTTTAATTTTATTTAAGGTGGTTTTTGGTGTAGCATCCTCTTTGCGACCAATTTCACCCAGCAACAGCCAGGAACCTCCAGCACCCATTCACTAACCAGTCGAGGCATATACATTTTTCCCTAGCATTGCCAGGGGGTTGTTGACCGGTCTGTAGGCCTGTGTGACCTAATAGCCCCTTAAGATCTGATTATATGCTACAAGGATCTGCAAAATCCATCCATCCATCCAACCATTTTCTTCCGCTTATCCTATTCAGGGTCGTTGATCTGCAAAATCAATACAAAAAAATATTAATTAATGTATCTGGAAATATTTTTACAGCTTTTCTTTATTTTATCCTCCTATTACTTCCCTGTATTCTGGAAAAGATAAAGTCTACCCTTTCTACTCAGTGGGAGCTAGAACACCACACAGCGTAGGTGCACTAATTGGACTTGGACCATAAGATACAGAATTTGAAGTCAGTAGTAGTGCCAGTATCTTAAGAACTTAAGATATCTTAACATTTTTGTGCCTAAAAGTTTAAATATTCAGTGCCTCTGGTGGAAGGTGGAAAGGCTTCTCACGCTCCAGACTCTTACCTCTTCCTATAATGATTTAACTTTTTTTTGTTGGTTAGCAGCCTTTGATGTCTGAGGGTAGTGCTGTAGTTCAGGTTTTGCTCATTTAATAGTGAACCTGATATCGTGACCCATTTTAATAAAAAAGAAATGCAAATCAGTGTAATTAAATGACTGAATCGTCATTGCAGATCCAATGTTCATTTGGTTACTGAGTAATACAGAGGAACCAGCATTTAATGGAACTATTGTTTATAATTATAATTACAACAGTGCATATTTATATATAATGTGTAAGCTAATGTTGAGTCCTGTACTTTCCTAAATATGAGATACAGCAAGTAGATGAATGATACATATGACAAAAGCACAGTAATCTATGCCAGCAGGAGGCCACTTATAAGACTTGGTGTTTGAAGCCTTTAAAGGGACTGAGCATGCCCACTTTCTCTTTCTAACACACTCATGCTTGCACACCTGACAGGGCTGAAATCATATGTCTGAAGCTCTTTGGAAAGTGGTATGATTGCCCTGGCATCTGGCACAAACAGAAAATGATGACGCAAACCTATACGTGCGCGCGGCCAATCTAAAGCTGACATATTCTGCCACTTAGTGTGAAAATTGCCGAGGGATGTGTGTGCCAGTTTGACGCATATTCCCGCCGATATGTGGGTGTGCTTCATACATACTGGAAATATGCAAATAAACATTACAGTTGGCGTCAGTAACACCATAAGTTAACAGGTGTCCTCACATACCTCAACACTCGCCGGCGAGGCTCTCCTCTCACCAGTAAAACCTGTGTGTATAGGAGTTAAACTTCCCATATCTTTGCCAAGAATTTAGCAGCATATGCACGGAAATCATTCTTTGAATTTTACTCTGCAAACACCGACCATTATTGCTTTCTTTCTTCAGCCTAGCACCGAGCAGAATTCCAGTCAGAGCTCTGTGTGTGCATGTGTGTGTGTGTGTGCATGTGTGTGTGTGTGTGTGTGTGTGTGTGTGTGTGTGTAGTTTTGGGGGAAATATTGCCTGGGATACGGAGAGATATTGCTGAGTTCTTGTAAGTATGCAAAGGCTCAGTTTTGCTGTGCTTACATTTTTTTTCCTGGGGAAGTCAGAGCAAACTATCTGCACAGCCTGTGGAGATATAGTTTCATTACACTTGCATAATGGGTCAAAATACATTTTCGTTTCTCTCCTTCTCTCTTTATGTATAGTAAGCATGCTATCAATCGTGCATACGCTTGGAAAAAATTGAATGAATAAACGCTGAGATGTATGCATCTATACATGTTCACGGGGGGGTGCACATAAGCAGTCATAGCAAAACTTCAAGACAATGCTTTTAATTCAGTAATAAAGCAAAACAAATTGCCTCCCCCACTTTGACAAGCTAATGTGTTGTGTTTCACAGCTATGTGCCCTGCAGGCCACAGTTCCAACACAATGCACATTTTTCTGCCAGATATACTGTATTTCTTTCTCAGAACGCTTGAAACTTTGTAAAACACAGCAAGCCTGTTGGCAGGAGAGTTTAAAGGCGCAATCTCTACTTAGACAACAAAACAAAATGATATAATAGTTCTTCTGGCTGAGAGCTAAAAGGAGGGATGCGGTAGAGATGTCGCCTAAACTCCCCATCAAAAGCTGAATAGAATGTGACACAAAGAACATCTGCAGCGTGTTGTTTTCTTTGTTTTTTGAAAAGAAACTGAGAAATGTGTTAAATTTTTTTGCTCAGGGGATAACTTGAGTAAGTGTTGCAATGGATACTGTAAACTCTTTTTACCTTCACAAAAGGGAAATTATATCTTTTTTCCTGCTTAACTGTAAACAGAATCCAGTAAACCTGAATTCCTGTAAATGTGTTAGACAGTTGAACAGAAAACAGTGATTTTTTTTTTTTTTTTTGATGGTCCAAATT
>VUQI01058498.1:0-12250 GCA_015106735.1 Paratilapia polleni
TATAGCTCATAATCTTTAGAGAGCTTATATAAATCTATCTTCTTCATGCAAAGCAACAACTCAACAAGAAGTCGTTTTTATTACAGCAGCGTGATGTTCAGAGTTCAGCTGTGCGTTTAACAGCCTGTTTTTAAAAACTCAAACTATATCAGCAGGTTGTGGCATGAAATGGAAAACACAGTTATAATTAACATTTACATGATCTGCGCCAACTTTGTTTATTATGTTGATTGTATCCATTGCAATGAATTATGGGATGGCATTTTCTCCTCTCCTTTCATAAAGGATGGTCCCAGTGTATCCTATGCTAAAGGAGGCAATAAAGGAAGCATTGAAGCTCCTTTCCTTAGTACTTGGAGACTTGGAACAGCTCTCATTATGGCCGCCACACAGATACTTCCGGGTCACTTCTCTCAGTTAGGAGTAAAATGGACTATTGCAACGCACCCAGGCACAGGAAGAATATGCAAACTCTACTCAGACCCAGAACGTTCTTGCTGTGAGGTGGCAGTGCTAACCACTGAACCACTGTATCGATCATTGTATAATTGTACTTTATTTGATCCGTCAATCCATAAATCCTTCCATTAACCAAAAACAATATGATGGCTCAAGTCATGAATTTAGCATCTGTTGTGGTTGCTGGTAATCATAGCCACTGACTCCAGCCAAACAATAACATACATTATCTGAAAACCTTCTCTAGCCACATTCTGTAGCCCACTGCAATTCTGTGTCATTCTCGACACAATTAGAAGCATGAGCTACACCTCAACCTCTGTTTTATGTCTATGCATATCTAAGCATTAATCTTAAGTAGGAATTTACTTCCTTTTCAGAGTGACAAAGTAAACATCCTTAAAGGGTTTGCATTATTACATAAGAAGACAACTGGCCTTCAAGCAGAACATGATTTGCCCGTTCTTGTCTATTTATCTTCACTCTGCAATAATGTAGATCTGAAGTGATGAATTTCACACGAGTAAAGTATGTCTTAAAATGCCTTTTAGTGCACCGTATCATGCAGATTTAGCCAGTTTAGCATCACAGACTGTGGCTGAGGGCACCATGATGCTAACTGTGGATATCTATTTGGAATAAAAGAGATTATTAGGCACTAAGAGGATTGGCTGGTGAGAGGTATAATGTGGGACAAGCCTTTCTCTCTCGGAGGCCCAGATAGCGCACAGGGAGATGATCAATGCTAGAGGTAGAGATAGCACCATTGTTTAGAATGAGATTAAACAGATTAACACCAGTGGCTGTTTCCTCCAAGGCTGCTGTTAGGCATTATTAAACCCTAAACACTAAAGCATCTCTACATTCACTGAAGGGTTTCACTTTAGATATGAGCCCCCAATTCTCTTAAGTCTTTTCTGCTTTCCTTTTTTTATAAAGTCTGAACATTTTTACCCATGGCATCTGTTCATCTTTTTTGTTATCTGACCCTCTTTAAGCCCACATTTAGCCAAGCTTACCTTCCTCTGTGGAGCACCAAATCCTGTGGAACATTTTGAAGTTGAGAGTGGGGGAGGTGGTCGGGACATACTCTTAAAAGTGTTGCTTTTTTACTACTGGGCTGTTCCAGTCAGCAAACATTCTTTTTAAAGCACTCCAAAGAAAATTGAAAGTGGGAGGGGAGGGATTCTCGCCCCACTAAATTGCCGGTGTTATTAGCTGGACATTCTTTGACAGAAAAGGTGTATGGATTATTATTGTAGATATATCAAGGATGTTTGTCCCTGCCCGAGCCCACTGATAGCCATCAGTACCCTCACTAGCATGTCGATGCTGCTATCTGACAAACACACACACTACTGTATGCAACAAACATACTGAGGAGATGGGAATGATTGCAGAGTGAAATAGAAGATATGTATTTGCCATTTCTTATATATACTAAGACTGATCAAGAATTTTTGATACTGCGTGCCGTACACTACACAGATGAATACACTAATGACGTTCTACCCCTTAAATCTCTTTTCATACAAGCTCAGCATTTGCTATTCTTCACCTCTCCAGACCCACCACTCCACCATATGCCCTAAACATCACGCGCCCCTCTCCAGTCATCTGATTCAGATCTACATGGAACACCTGTCACTATTTGAACTACAGTAATCCCCAGTGAATATTTACCAATTGATAGAGTATTAACATGGTCTCACTGCAAGTGAAGAACTCTTTTTGTAGTACTGGCCTTTAAATTCTCAGTCATGCTTAACTTACCACCTAACCAACCTACCTATGAACTAGTTTTGGTCATCAGCCACACATTTACCTGTAGTGTGATTAATTCCATGAAGGAGGTTATGTGATTGGTTCAGTTTGTCTGTTTGTCGATTTGTTTGTTTGTAACTTTAGTAAAAACATTTTGGATAGATTTGCATGACCAGAAATTGGGCTTGGCCCAGCCTAGAAATTGCTTATTTTTTGAAAAGGGATTCACTGCCACAGGACTGGTAGAAACAGTCACTACCAAGATCACATCAGCAATAGATTTGATTTTTTTTCCTTTCTCTATGTGTAGAATAATTAAACATAATTAACAATCTGAATGTGCACAGAAGAAAAGAGTTTTTTCATGGTTATTTTGGAATAGAATACTGGCTTTGGCACAAAATTTAATAGTATATTTGGTATGCTTACAATTTGAAGCACTATGATTGATAAAGACATTTTTTCTATATGGAAGACCAGCTCAAATAATTTATTTTTAGGGGACAGAACTTCAAAACACATTGCCATGAAGTGGTTGTATTTATCCTGATGTGAAATAGCAGCTACTCTATCACCTCTTACATTTTTATGATGGAGCTCCCTTTCATAATCTCAGCTCTGCTCTAATGTGTTGCCCTAATAAGCCTTAAATTGTCATCTTGGTTTGATTTAACTCGACCATAATGAGAAATCTGCCTTTAGAAAGACAGTAGCCATCCATTTATCCTTTCCATCTCTCTTTATGTGGCCTCTTAACACCTCCCCTGGACTGTCCAAATTGAAGTTGGAAGAGACAGCGGGGCTGGATTGTGAAATGACAAAAATATATATATTTTCCTAGACAGAATATTGGGTTTTTCATCATTCATATTGTAGACTTATGAAAGGCTAGGAAGATTATTTGAAAAGTTTAATTCAAAGGGTTTTTTACAATAGATCACTAATGGGTTTGGTAAAATATATTTATGAGTTTTGTGACCGTGTTGACTTGATGAAAGTACAGCGTGAGGGCAAAGTCTAAAGGGATAATTTGCACAAGGAAAAGGTCCTTTGTGCCCACCAAGCATCGCTCAGTCTCCATTTCGGTCATGTCCGCAAGCGAATATCAAAGAATGAAAGTAAAATGAAAGCAGACCCATTTCCATTTAGGCTTTGTTTGGTTTGTGACATGTTTGTTAGGCCTTTATTATGTTTCAATAGGAATATGCCACAGAGTTGTGGTGTAGAATAGTGTTTCAGATCTTGGCTGTTTTTCTTATACCAGAATGCATTACTTTTACTTTGCTTTTCTGTTGTTGTGACACATTACATCCTACTTGAATGTCTATCAAATAACTGTGTAACAATTCCAATTTACTTCTTCTCTCTACATCTTTGCACGTTTCTGAACCCAAGTCTGCATGAATTTGTGGAGTATATACTTAATGTAAGCTGGTTTTTTTTTTCAATCTCTAAAAAAATGTCCTAACTATTTTTTCAAAGTAAAGGTAAATCTAGTTAAAAATTTGAATCAGTCTTACCATAATCATAGCTAGCAAAGGTCTGCATATTTTAAACTTCTGAATAAATGTTGGCAGTATTTCTCCTTGTTCAACATTAGTAGAGCAGTGGATATATTTAGACTTTTTTGGTAAGGTTAAAAAAAAAAAGCAAAACACACAATATATACAACATAATCAAAATGAATGTGTAAATGTGTATAGGAACAGAGTATGTGGAGGATAGAAAGTATGTGTGATCTGCCTTTCTACGTTGCACATTCACTGCATGAACACACGTCTTGGATCAGAGCAAAAGAATAGGTGAAGCGAGAGCTTTGAGTTTCCGCTCTGCATGTTGTAATGTTTAATGCTAAATCAAAGTATATGTGTGTGCTCTGTGTGAGATAATGATGCCAGGTTAGGAAAGACTTTGCATGAAAGACCCTGTGTCTGTGTGACGCATAACATTAACTTAGCTGTGTGGTGGAACTAGCTATACAATGCCCTAACCATAAACCACGTCAGAACAACAAAGCCCAGTAAATGAACCAAATCAGTGTACATGTGTATGCCCAGTTATAACAGCCCATGTGGTTCCTTGGTGTCCCGCTGTGCTAGCTGGTATTTCTGTCAGTTCAGTTGATGATAGGCCAGGGTTGGAGGAGTTGTGGTTTTCGGATGTTAAAATACTGCTTATCTGTGCAGTGTTTTAATGGTGCAGGTCAGAGGAAGCCATTGCTGCTATTTGCAAGGTTGGAAACTTGATGCTAAATTACTACACTGCTGGCAGACGCTATGTTGTAGCTGCTAGCATTAACTAAGCTTGTTTATACTCGATTAACAGTGACTTGGTTAACAAAGATCACAGCCATTAGAGAGCGAGGCAGCGGAGGGTAAGACAGGTTGGGGGTGGGGTGTTTGTGTTTGTGTTTGTGTGTGTCTGTGTGTGTGTGTGTGTGTGTGTGTGTGTGGGGGGGGTGATCAGGTTAGTTACCTGGAGTGAGTTAAGTAACAGCGTGTTTACATCTCACTTTAAATCATATAAATAAGAAAAAACAAACAAACAGTGATGTTCCTTATTGTACATACATTGGGATTGAGCAACACCAAAAAGAAAGCCCACTCTGCAGTGGATCTGTCCTTAAACTGTGTCTCTGATCCAACCAGTAAACAACTGAGTTGTTTTCCTTGAGGCACACATGCTTGCAAGTGCAGACTTTCATCTGTGCAACTCACCAGTCCTGGAATGAAGGACACTCAGTGTTCTGTGGTTACATCCAACATGCAATAATCTGTTCCTTTATAGCCTGTTCAAATGGCCATCTTAATGCATGGTGAATGATGTGAGTGTCTCCAGATTAGGACTGGGCATTTTTTTTGCACATGTTACAGTGGTGGTAAATTAATTATTTATGACTATGAAGTATCTCATCATTACAACAGGCTCAGCCTGACTCTAATGGTCAGTGACAGTGTGTGCTTTTCTACATATCACATAGAGAAACTGTAACACAGAGATGCAGTGCTTATCTGGACAAATCTTTGGGAATAAAGCAGTTGTCCTCATCAGCCCTGAGCTCCACTGAATCTGTCAGGACATTTTAAATTTACTTTTGGTAAAAGTACACACTGCGCATACCACACATGCCCATGTTGTTTCACTAATCAGTGGAATGAAATATGAAGGCTGTGCTATTAGTTTGAAACTTATCTACTTCTACTAATATGTGACTCAGTGTGTGCATTAGTTTAGCTGGTGGAAAGCGCTCCACAGCTTGAACAGATGTCAGCAAGTAAAAGTGAATGTTAATGTTCCAGACAATACTCCAGTCTCCACCTTGAAATTCAAGTGTGACCACGTCTGATATGATGGTTTAGTTGGAAGACTTGTTTTTAACAAAGTTCATGCTCATCAGTTTTTCTCTCATCCATGTTCCACTGAAGGAATTTAAACTCTACACCCTGTGATTGATATGCTCTTCATATGCCTCACAGTGGTACTCTGATTGATAATATGTAATTTTTTACAAAGATGCTGAGGAAACGTGTGCAGATCGACGATGGGGTACTACGTCACACTCTGCCTCGGCAGCTGGTACTGCTGTGCAGGAGGAGGACACCAGGGTTGCATTTCCTTTTAAGTGTCACAGAAATCCTGATGTGTCACTTGTGATATCTATCATTGGATATCATTTATTGAGTACAGAGTTTGAGTAATAAACTATTTGGCAATTAGACTGATTAAGCAAAGAGTCTCAACAATGGTAGGAAGTAGGATGAGGTTCCCTGAGCAACCAGGATGAGGTAGAGATGTGGAGGAGGTGGGTCACACTGAGAGTCTGAAAGGCAGAATGTCAGAATAGCCCTGAAATGAAAAGCACAGGGAACAGAGCTTATTAGCTCACAGAAGGCAGGCAAGAAAACTACTGGACGACAGTGACGACAACAGAATTGAGTTTGACAGCGTGGCAAAGGGGAAGTAACAAAAAGAATAGAATAATAGCCGAAAACACCCAGGAATACAAGCAGACGAGTGAGTACATATCTAGCGTATTGAACTTACACAGAAGCTTCATAAACAGCCAAAAGGATTCATAAGTGTTGTTGATTGGACAGCGTTTCACAGTAAAGCTGGACAATGAGCTAAAGGTTTTTAAAGGTAAAGAAGTTGAATATTCTACAGTGGTCAAGTTAGTCACCTGGTCTCCATCCAATCAACCCAGTTATTATGTGTATTTTTCCAATATCAGCCCCTGAAATAGGGGACTGTGTTTAAGATTGGTTATAATTCCTCAATGGTTAATGCAATATTTTAGTTCAAGCCCTCAAATTGGGGTTTACTGCTTGTATATTACTGCGTGTTCTTCTTATATAAGAACATGCAGTAATATAAGGAGTAACTGACATATGTTTTGGTACACGAGGAAAATAACATTGTCAATGTCCAAAATTATGTGGACTTAAATGCATTTCTGTAACACTATTGGTAAGAAATGTAGAGGGCCATTGGTGATAAAAATTCTAATTCATAAGTCTGTAAATTCACCCAGACTGTCTCCCAGGTGGTCCCGAGGCCACCTTTATCCACTATCACTGTTATCTCGTTACCCATCTCTTATGCTTCTTTTCCATAATAGACCTCAATTTTGCTGCCTTTGAACTAATGCACCATTAGCGGCACTGCATTTCAAAGCTTATCCTCTCAGGCCTTCCTTTTAAGCAGCCATGTTTCCAGATGTTCCCAGCCTTTTTTTACTTTGATGCTTCATTCCTGATTATTCTCTTTTCACGTAAACATGTTTCCCTTCCTCTTTAAAGCATTTCCTTACCTTAATACATTTATTTTCCTTGGGTAGAGTGAGGCATGGGCTGTTTGAGCTCCACATATTGATTGTTGTGGGGAATTTGATGCCTAGAGACTTGCTGTTCTCCTCATCTCTTCTTTCCTCTCTCTTCCACCCTGGGGGAATTTTAAATGGAAACACATTACTATGAATCACACAGCAGGGAGCTCCATGATTGATAGCATTGCTTACCATTTACTAGTCACTGTCTGGAGATAAGCCCTGAATTTATGGAGTATTGGAAATCCTTGCCGCTGCTACATGCGGATTAGAGTGAGGAACAGCTCCCCCCATACTGCCACTGGAGTCACCTGGTTAACGGCTTAAGTGGAAAGTAAGGGGCCCATTTTATTGTTTATAAAAATTTGTATTTATCTTTTTTCTGGACTGTGACTGTAAATGAAACTGGGAAAGCCTTGAGGATGGTGTCACCTGCGTGTGTGTGTGTGTGTTTATGTTGTGCACTTATCTCCAACCCATTATGAATGCCTCTCAGTAAAGCATATGCTGAGAAACAAATGTGATTTTCCTCACTTAAAAAAAAAAAAAAATCATACTGCTACTCTGTGTACACTCACTGGCCACTTTGTTAGGTACACATTGCTACTACTGGATTGGACCCCCTTTTGCCTTCAGAACTGCCTTGAGGTTTTGTGGCATAGATTCAACAAGGTGCTGGAAACACTTTGGTCCATATTGACATGATAGCATCACACATTTGCTGCAGATTTGTCGGCTGCACATCCATGATGCAAATCTCCAGTTCCACCACATCCCAAAGGTGCTCTATTGGATTGAGATCTGGTGACTGTGGAGGCCATTGGAGTACAGTGAACTCACCGTCATGTTCAAGAAACCAGTTTGTGATGATTTGAGCTTTGTGACATGGTGCGTTATCCTGTTGGAAGCAGCCATCCATTTATGACCACACTGTGGTCATAAAGGAATGGACATGGTCAGCAACAATACTCAGGTAGGCTATGGTTTTTAAACAATGCTTAGCTGATACTAAAGGGCCCAAAGTGTGCCAAGAAAATATCCACACCATTATACCACCAACAGCAGCCTAAACCACTGATACCAGGCAGAAAGGATCCATGCTTTCATGTTGCTTATGCAAAATTCTGACCCTGTCATCCAAATGTTGCAACAGAAATCAACACTGAGGTCAGGCAATCTGTTCTATCTATTTTTCATTTGTTTTTCCAATCTTCTGTTGTCCAATTTTGGTAAGCCTGTGGAAATTGCAGCCTCAGTTTCCTGTTCTTAGCTGACACAAGTGTGGTCTTCTACTGCTGTAGCCCATCTGCTTCAAGGTTCAACACGTTGTGCATTCAGAGATGCTCTTCTGCATTATTGGGGTTACTGTTATCTGCCTATCAGCTCGAAGCCATTCTCCTCTGACTTGTGACATCAACAAGGCAGAGAACTGCCCAGAGGACTGTGGCTCACTGAATGTTTTCTCTTTTTCAGACCATTCTCTGTAAACCCTAGAGATGGTTATGTGGGAAAACCTCAGTAGATCAGCAGTTTCTAAAATACTCAGACCAGTTCATCTGGCACCAACAACCATGCCACATCCAAAGTCATTTAAATCACCTTTCTTTCCCTTGATGCTCAGTTTTAACTCTAGCATGTCATTTTGACCATGCCTACATGCCTAAATACATTGAGCTGAGTTGTTGCCATTTGATTGGCTGATTAGATGTTTGAGTTAATGAGCAGGTGAACAGGTCTACCTTATAAAGTGACCTGTGAGTGTATAGTTGGTTGAAATGTAAATGGTGTAACCTCACTTTTCATTCATAAAAAACAAATTACAGACCTCAGATTAATATAATAATATACTTAGACTGGACCTTGTATATACTTGTCTTAACAACTTTAAGCTAACTTATCCATTTTTAGTTGTCCATGTAATACACATCTCATACAGTAGATATACTATATATGTAATTTATAACAATGGAAAGTCAGATCAGTCCATCTATTAAGATGGGCAGTATCACAGTTCATTTAATGTTCCTGAATGCAATCTGCGTTTACACAGGCATGCTTAGACTTTGCAGGCTGCATATTTGCAGTGGTAGAAGGAGTTTACAGACCAGTATTCTTGTGCTTCAGAAACAATTTGCAGACCACAAGAAATGGCTAGCAGTCTTAGATTTAAATTTTTTTATTTTTGTTTGATACAGGAGGTATCATTCTTTTATATCACAGAAGCTGCTTACAGATCTTAGATTTCACACATCATAGACATGATTTTTTTAACACTGAAAAGAAAATTGTACCCTTCAATTTTAAATATGTTTTATGTTTTAAATTAAGGCTACAAACCAGGAGATTGTGGTTTGTGTCCCATGTGGGAGCTTGGTTTTTTGCACTTTAATTTACACTTTAATTTAGATTAAATTCACGGCTTACTTTTGCTTTGATTCTCTATTTTCAGTTTTAGGCACTTTAGGAAAAGATCATGGTTTGGGTTAAACTGTTGATAGCATTAACCTTGCACCAAGTTTGAGTGTGTCACCGAGTTCTAAGACGAGACTAGTATATTTAAAAATCAGCTTTAGGAAAAGCACCTTGGAGAAAATCAAACAGCTTAAACACTTTCATTTGTATACCAAAGGTGCACCTAAGAAGTTGGGTTTTTTTAAGTAGTTGGTTAGCAAAACTAACAAAATACATTTTTCTGACGTTTTTATGACCTGGGTGCAGTAATTTAAAATGAGCTTGCAGACCTCAGCTTCTATGGCTCATGAAGAGCACAATTTTACAGATTTTTATGTGTTAGAAACATTTGTGAGCCCTTGGTTTACAGACCTATACTTCTGGCAGCAGAGGCAGCTTGGCCCTCAGATTTCATACCTCAGCAGCTATAGGACCAAGTTCTTTTGGTTTTGGTAGATAGCTGGCAGGTTTGTGCATCTCTCTGAAGAGAGTCTAACCTTACTACAGTTTAGAATTATTTGTTACCAAGCTTGGTTTACCAAGCACCACTGCAGTTTGTATAATGGTGTGTTGTTCAGATTGACATTCATGTTGGGCAAGTAGCCAGGAGGATGACTGATCAAAGTCTCACTGCTGCTGCACCCTGAGCCATCTAAGCCATTTCATCATATTAACATCCTGCCACACTGTGACCGAATATTTGATCTGCACACACTGATAATCAACAAGTCGTTTTACATCTACATTGTGCCAGCGCATCACACGTGGGGGTTGTTTCTGTGGTGCCGATCCCATTATGGAACATGACTTAATTCTCCTTGACACAAAGCCAATTCAGGGAGTGATTGTTTCACAGGTTCATCCTCTCTCACACACCACGAGGGCAGAAGGGAAGTGGTGGTGACGAGGTGGCTTGTATTAGGCGTTGAAAGACCACAGCTGAGGGGGAAATAGCTGTCAGGCCTATGGAGGGAGGAAGAGGACACAGTATAGCCCATCACTTGTGCTCCCTGAGAGACTTATTACAGAAGCAGGCCAGGGCGAGAGCTGGTAATTAATTTGGAGAGAGCTGATATTGGTTTTGATGCACCAGAGACTGACAACAGTGGCTGTCTGCTGCATGTGCCTGTACTCATGGCCGTATGTGTCTGTATAAAAACAGGAAATCAAGAAGAGCAGTGGGAGGAAAGGCTATTTACATGGAATGTCTACAACAATGCATATTTATGCCTCCTCTGGTCGCCCCATCGTCTCTGCTCTTCTGCAACTCATATACTCATCTCTCATTTCGCTTCTCTCTCACCTATCCATCTCTGCAGCTGCTCTGGTTAGATTCTTCCTCTGTCATGAGTATGTGTTGTTCAAGGCAGCATTTTTTAAATAATGAAACTATATGTGGCGTGGCAAATTATTAATGTCACAGAAAGGAAATAGGCTTGTTTTTCATCAGCTCATTCATTTAGAAAACTCCATGACTGCACCGCAGAAGCACAATTACGGTGCTAAGCAATCGCAGAGATTGAAAGGACCACAGAATTTGCACTCTTAGTCATGCAAATCAGCTGTTATAACTGAGGACAAATTCAACATTGTTTTCTAATGACTGAGAGAGAATGGAAAGAAAAACAGAAAAAGACACGATTGTGAGTGAATTTATAATATTAACTGCTGGTATTCAGTTTTTAGTATATTTTGAGTGTATATGCTGCATAATATACACTATATTGCCAAAAGTATTTGCTTGTCTGCCTTCACACGCATATGAACTTGACTGACATCTCATTCTTAATCCATAGGGTTTAATATTATGTTGGCCCACCCTTTGCAGCTATAACAGCTTCAACTCTTCGGGAAAGGCTTTCCACAAGGTTTAGGAGTGTGTTTATGGGAATTTTTTACCATTCTTCCAGACGCACATTTGTGAGGTCAGATGCTGATGTTGGACGAGAAGGCCTGGCTTGCAGTCTCCGCTCTAATTCATTCCAAAGGTGTTCTGTCGGGTTGAGGTCAGGACTCTGTGCAGCCCAGTCAAGTTCTTCCATACCAAACTCGCTCATCCATGTCTCTATGGACCTTGCTTTGTGCATTGATGCGCAGTCATGTTGGAACAGGAAGGGGCCATCCCCAAACTGTTCCCACAAAGTTGGGAGCATGAAATTGTCCAAAATGTCTTGGTATGCTGAAGCATTAAGAGTTCCTTTCACTGGAACTAAGGGGCTGAGCCCAACTCCTGAAAAAACAAGCCCACACCATAATCCCCCCTCCACCAAACTTTTGGCACAACACTTGGCACAATGCAGTCAGACAAGTACCGTTCCACTGCAGTCTCCACTGCTCTAGAGTCCAGTGGCAGCGTGCTTTACACCACTGCATCCGATGCTTTGCATTGCGCTTGGTGATGTAAGGCTTGGATGCAGCTGCTTGGCCATGGAAACCCATTCCATGAAGCTTTCTACACACTGTTTATGAGCTAATCTGAAGGCCACATGAAGTTTGGAGGTCTGTAACTATTGACTCTGCAGAAAGTTGTCGACCACTATGTGCCTCAGCATCTGCTGACCCCGCTCTGTGATTTTACGTGGCCTACCACTTTGTGGCTGAGTTGCTGTCATTTCCAATCGCTTCCACTTTGTTATAATACCACTAACAGTTGACTGTGACATCCTATCACGGTACCACGCTGGAATTCACTGAGCTCCTGAGAGCGACCCATTCTTTCACAAATGTTTGTAGAAGCAGTCTGCATGCCTA
>VUQI01058503.1:0-18979 GCA_015106735.1 Paratilapia polleni
TCAGACTGTGAGGAACAAGATTCTCTGGTCTGATGAATCCAAGATTGAACTGTTTGGCATCAGTTCTAAACATTATGTCTGAAGGAAACCAGGCACCACTCATCACCTACCCAATACCATCCCAACAGTGAAGCATGATGATGGCAACATTATGCTGTGGGGGTGTTTTTGAGCAGCAGGGACTGGGAGACTGGTCAGGGTTGAGGGAAAGCCGAATGGAGCAAAGTACAGAGAAATCCTCAATGAAAACCTGTTCCACAGTGCTCAGGACCTCAGACTGTGCTGAAGATTCACCTTCCAACATGACAATGACCCTAAGCACACAGCGAAGACAGCACAGGAGTGGCTTAGAGACAACTCTGTGAATGTCCTAGAGTGGCCCAGCCAGAGCCCTGACTTGAACCCTATCAAACATCTCTGTTTGAAAAATGGTCAAAATACCAAAAAGGCTGTCCACCGACAGTCACCATCCAACCTGACTGAGCTTGAGAGGATTTGCAAAGAAGAATGGCAGAAAATCCCCCAACCCAGGTGTGCAAAACTTGTTGCATTTTACCCAAAACTGAAAAAGTGAAGGGGGTCTGAATACTTTCTGAACCCACTGTATATATAGAAAGACTATGTACACACAATTGCACCACAGCTTGCTGTCATGCACACGTATGATAAAGAGTGATCCACACATACACAAACATAAAGAACACACCTGCATCAACCACTGAAGCCACGTGTTTTGTGTTGCTGCGGGCTGCAGTACACAGGCTGCCTTCACTCTTCATTAGCCTCTCTTTGAATGAGATGCTCAGAGACATTAAGGTAAAGTTACAGGCCAATTAAATAAGTAAAGCCCCCCCGGGTGCCAGTGCAGGAGGCAGTGGGGGTGTTGGGGTGAGAATACATCGTGACTAGAAAGCAGGAGGCACTGAAAAGGTCAAGAGAAGAGGATGCAGTTTGACACATTTTGGTTATTACGTCAGTATTTGTAAATCACATTTCATTCCTGCACGGCCTTCATGAAAACAGCCGTGTTCAGTGTTGAATTATTTTTTAACATTCAGATGACTGCAGCTTCAGAAATGTTTCCATTCTGTAAACAGCACGATCAAGAAGTTAGTGAGAGCCGAATATGTCAGAAGACATTATCATCACAAATACAGTACATCTGGGAGCTGTATGGGTCAATGACCCCTCTCTCTGATGTATCATCACATAACCAGAGTAATGATAGCTTTCAGAGAGTCAGACTGTCACACACAGAAGTAATGAATTACAGCGGGACAACTTTTACTACTGTTATTAAGCAGCATTTTTTCCTAATTTTGTCTATGTGGTCAAAGCCTCAAATAGTTTATCCTCTGAGTCATGGAGCTCCATTGTTATACCATAAATAAAATATACTCAGACACACTATTCTGTTGCATCATGGTCTTTCATCACAATAAATATGGTCTCTGTTGTTATTTTTGATCATCCCACATACACTGTCCTGCTGTATAAACTCAGTAGACTACAGGTGAAAATAATGAAAAATCCACTTTCCTTCTGTTTGACCAAGTTTAGCTAAAAGCTGCAGTGACCAGCTTTTTCAGGTTATTACCATTCCCATTTTTTTTACAGACAAAAACATTAAAATGCATATTTCTGAACAATTTTTAAAGATGCAGATATTCAGATTGAATGAATGGACTGTGAACTAAGTGTTGCAGACAGGATAGGGAAGTCAGAGAGTGCTGAGACCAACATATTAAAAACTACTGAACTTTTTTTTTTTTTAATGCTTTTCCTGCCTCTGGTAAATCTAACCAGTAAATCTACTAAATTCAACTGTAAAATGTCTCAACCACAAGCATGGCAAGACAAATGATCTGTTGGATGAAAGAGCAAACAAAAGAGTCTAAATGAATTCCTACCATCTGAGGAACTGGCGACCCGGTGGATTAATGTTTCTGTTTTAAGAGAACAGAGAGGCCCATTACTTTAATGTTAACCAGCCATCGCTTACTGGCCATTTTTCAAGCCACTGCTTTCCACTTCTGATTTTATAACCATAACCTTCTCTGACTCTGCTAAACTTATATGTGAAATGGCTGCTCAGAGAGAGAGTTAGAAGTGACAGAATTTCTTTATTAATTTTTTTCTTACACAATTGTTCATGTCTATGTCAGCTGCCATGCAGTCATCTGAATTTGCTGTTGCTGTCTACCACTCAACAGAGGTGTGCCCTCTTCTGGAAAGACCAGTGCAAGATTTTACCAGCAAGTGGGATGCTCTGCTGCAACTGGTGGATCAGGGTTTGGATAGGTTGAGTCAAAGATCATCTAGCCTAGCATCAACCAAAGGCAGCAGCAGCTCATTTTATTTAAAACTAAAAATAGTGACACCACCTATTTGGAACAGACCTTAAAACCAGGGTTAAAAAGGCTAAGGGTGGCATGATATTCACCCTCTGCTTTTGGAGCACTCTGAGCTGACGCTAGCTGCTCCGTTAAACAGAGCTACTGCGCCCTGCATCTTGACTCACAGGTGTGTTTACAGTTTATGAATGGTCACTGCAGTTTAGTGCTCTGTTTTAGCTTCATAAGATTTTGTATATGCACTACATATATCAGTGACATTTGATAATGCTGTTTTAACCCACATATTTTTTACCACAGTATGTGCCTTAATGAATTTAATTCTTACAGTTTAGTGTGCTTGGATGTTTTTATATCCTTTATACAAGCCCAATTCCAAAAAAGTTGGGATGCTGTGTAAAATGTAAATGAAAACAGAATGCAATGAATTGCAAATCTAATAAAACCATATTTTACTCACAACAGAACATAGAAAACATATCAAATGTTTCAACTCAGACATTTTACTATTTCATGAAAAATATTAGCTCATTTTGAATTTGATGGCAGCAACACGTCTCAAAAAAGCTGGGAAGGGGGCAACAAAAGGCTGGAAAAGTAAGTGATACTAAACAGAAACAGCTGGAGGAACATTTTGCAACTAATTAGGTTAATTGGCAACAGGTCAGTAACACAACTGGGTATAAAAAGAGCATCTTAGAGAGACAGAGTTTCTCAGAAGTAAAAATGGGCAGAAGTGCATCAGTCTGCAAAAATCCCGCACCAATAAATTGTGGAATAATGTTCTTCAGACTTTGAATATCTCATTATCTACAGTACATGATATCATCAGAAGATTCAGAGAATCTGGAGAAATCTCTGTGCGCAAGGGACAAGGCAGAAAATCGATATTGGATGCCCATGATCTTCAGGTCCTCAGGTGGTACTGCACTAAAAACAGGCATGATTCTGTCATGGGGATCACTGCATGGACTCAGGAACATTTCCAGAAATCACTGTCTGTGAACACAGTTCACTGTGCCATCCACAAATGCAGGTTAAAGCTCTATCATGCAAAGAAAAAGCCATAGGTGAACATGATCAAGAGCCGCCGCCATCTTCTCTGGACCAAAGGTCATTTAAAATGGACTGAAGCAAAGTGGAAAACTGTTCTGTGGTCAGACGAATTGAAATTTGAAATTCTTTTGGAAAACATGGATGCTGCATCCTCCAGACTAAGAGAGGGACAATCTGGCTTGTTATCAGCACTCAGTTCAAAAGCCTGCTGGTATGGAGGTGCATCAGCTTGTACATCTGGAAAGGCACCATCAGTGCTGAAAGGTGTATACAGGTTTTAGAGCAACTATGCTCCCATCCAGACGACGTCTTCTTCAGGGAATGATCAGCAAGACAATGAGAAGAGTCCAGGTGCTGAACTGACCAGCCTGCTCCAGAACTTTCACCAACTGAAAACATTTGGTGCATCCTGAAACAAAAAATATGACAAAGAAGACCCAGGACTGTTGAGAAGCGAGAATCCTATATCAGAAAAGAATGGAGCAACATTCCTCTCCCAAATTATACTTTATACATTTTGTTGGCATTAATACATGTAGGTAATGATGCTTGCTCTCATTTGATATTTGTTTTGACTTTGATGTATCAGTGGCAGGATAATGGAGCACGCCTTCATTTTCTGTGATTTGTTTAACAATTTCATTGGCATTATTGTCATTTAACAGCACTTTTGAAAACACTGTGTAACATTTTTTAAAATGGATGACTTTCTTTTAGTTAATGGGGGCCTTTTCAGAAAAGAAATTATCAAAGTTTTGTTCTTATGTCTTTCCACAATATAAACTTGTAGCTAGGGCATCAGAGAGGAAGATATCAACCATTGCAATAACAAATACCGAGCTTTCAACTTAAACGACTGCAGACACATTAGGAATGGATCTTGCTTTGTGGACAATGAGTGTAGTCTCGCTCCATTGATTTCTCACCAGCTTTTATTGCACTCCATCGACGGCTAATGCCCCTAAGATCCTGCTGCAGTCTGAATTATTCAGCAGGAGTGTTTTGTTTTTGTGTCATGGCCACAGGGGTAATTCTAGATCTGCGATATTTGATGATCTGCTGCAGGAGTAAAATGTCTCGTGACTTTTCTTTTTTTCCAGGAGCTATGGGGTCTTATGTGTATGTATCAGCTGATGCAAGACATCCATATCAGGTTGAGAAAAGGCCCGTGACAGTGATATTTAGTGTCTGGCTGCATTCCAATTTTGTCCCAAGCTACATCAAGGCTTTTCATTTCAAAATGAGACAGACAGGTGGAATGAGACAGAACAGGAGATGACCGACTTCTCAGTATCACGGGGGATTAAAAGAGGCATTGATGGAATAGCTCAGAGGAGGAAACAATAGCCAAAGACAGAAGTGACAACGACAGACAGAAGCACAAAAACTGAGAGTGTAGAGCCACGGAGAAAAAAAAGGCAAAACCAGTGAGGATATCTCAGCAGCACAGAGGTGATGTATGCACACAGAGAAAGAAAGAGGGATCCACAAGGAAGGGAAGAGATGAGAAGAGAGGACAAAAGTGCGTTGGTTAAGATTCAGGGCAGGCAGTGGCACGGGGCTATCATTACCATACATCAGGACAATAAATGAGGCTTTCAGCGGGCCGTAATAAGAGTTTGATAAATCATCAGGGCCAGAATTAACTAGACGTCAAAACAATGTGAGGGCTCTGACGGATGGCAGAGGAGGGGCCGATGGCACAGATTAGTCTAGCTGGGAGTGAAGGAGCGCTGAAGGGATGAAAGGAGGGGGGCGTGAAGAGAATGGGGGAGGAAAGAAGGACAAGGAAGGGGGGATAAGGGGGAGGAGAGGTGAGGAGCACAAGGACAGAGGCAGGGAGACTGTTAAACAGTTGAGATGGTGTCTGCTCTGTCACGTTCACGATGATGAGGAAGTTTGCATCATACTACTCTGGAGACAACAAGAAATGTGTGTGATGTTAGCATTTTTCCTACACCTGTGCGTGTTTATTTCTCCTGACCTCTGACCTCAGGAAAAAGCTTTTGTGCATCATTTTCCAGCATGCTACAGTGTTGCTTTTCATCTGTGTGCATATGTGTTCTTCTGTATGTGTGTCAAGCTCTCACCACCCCACAGCTAATCTTGTTGGTTATCATGATGAGAGGTTAGTACAGTGTTGCTACTGTCCCTGTACCTCCCCACCACCAAACCCCTATTCACACCCCCCAGTGGGTAGCTTTAATTGCCAGGCTCTGACCTTTGCCGAGCGACGGTGACAAGGCCTGTCTGTTGCGGTGGGAGGTGGTAGCGGCTCGATTAGCTCTGACAGCAGAGCCAGACAATCTGAGGGAGGGTAGGAGGAAAGGGGGGGGGAGCCAGCACCGACTAATTGGAGCCCCTCAACCTCGGAGCAGTGAGCTAGAGAGCAGTTACACTCGTCCGAGGCATGGTGACAAGTGTGTGCGTGTGTGTCTGTGTGTGCATGTGTGTTGGGAGGGTAGGCTGTGGGGAGAGTCACCTCCACTCTACTAAGCATGAGAGAAATGTGTGTACATGTGGAGATGTACACTGTTTGTGTGTATTATGATTTGTGTGCGTATTTTATCTGTGTTCTGTCCTGTCTGTAACATGTCTGTTCAACCAGCCTGTCTGTGATGAGTGTGTGTATGTGTGTGTGTGTGTGTGTGTGTGGCCAAAGAGAGACTAAGTGGAATGGACAGTTAGATTGAACAGAACGAGGCACAATTACCAGGTGACGCTGAGAAGATAATGTTGTCCCAATCTAACTCCCCCTCTCCCTCGCTTACCCACACACGCACACACACATACACACACATACACAGACATACACTGGAGTGCATATACTTTTTTCTCTCCCTCTCTCTGTTTCTGTGTCCTACAGACTAGAATCAAACGATCACTGAAGAATCGCAGGAGGAGCCCACCCAGCCTTTATCGGCTGTCTTTCTCCGGCTGCATGCTGGGAGAAGTGAGCTTTCAGGCCTGCTTGTTGCACAGACTTAACTAGGAAGTGAGTCATTTAGTTTCATCCTTGTGACTCTGCCTGTGTGCAGCTTATTTTATGTTTTATCTGCCCTGTCCAAGAGATCCTTATAAGGTCACATTCAGACTGACTTGAGAGCTGTGGATAAAAAAACATTGCGTGGCTCAAGTTTTGCTACAAGGAAGTGTGACTTGATCAGCCATTAAAGCATGTGCAGTTTCCTAGGACATCAATGTCTAACATGAATGCTGTATTTCTTCTTTTTATCTCACAATTTTATGTTTAACATGACATAAACTCAAAGGGATGAAAAATGAAGCCAGCGTGGAAGTGCCAAAAACTGCAGTTCTTTCAGTGGCCACTTGAGACTCCCCAGAGATTCTCATGTTAAAATGCTCAACTTCTGCAATGAAATTAACAGTTTTACAACCTAGGGCAAAAACAGTTTTGGTCTCTTTAGGTATCTGTGTCTGTGGTATGCACCTACACAGTTTATGGATGCAGCTTGCTGACCAAGCTTGCTAGCATTAGCTGATTTTTAGCACTCAGTTCAGTTTTATTTGTATGATTGTTGGCTGATTCACAATAGTCACAACAGCTGTCTCAAGGCACTCAGCCTCTTGTCTAAATATGTTCACTCCTGGTTGCAAAAAAAAAAACCAACAAATGTTGTTGCTGCTGTAAAAACCTACAGGAGTACCGTCACTGGGCACTTTATGTGATACACTTGTCAGATCTAATGCAATACAACAGCTCTGCCATAAATTCACCCCATTAACATACAGTGAGGGGACGCTAAGTAGCCGCGAAAGCAGCTCTTTGAGGCTCTGCTTAGGCACAGTCTTGAGCTAAATGCCAACACATCAAACACAACATGTTTTTGCAGGGTCACCATGTGTATCTTAGTATATTGTGTTAGCATGCTAAAATTTTCTGATTTGCAGCAACCTTAATGTATAGCTTTGAGTGATGGAAATGCCCTTAGTTTAACAAATAGTTGCTGGTTAGGTGAAAGGCCCAAATTCATCCTAGACTACAAGGGGTTTGCCAATTATTAAGCCTACTGCTTGCATGGGTAAAATAAACACTAACAGCATTTTTGGGATTTACTTATTATTTTAGCATCGAGTCACAATGAATAAACATGAGATCGATGCGGCTACTCTGCTGAGCCACAGTCAGCATTTTTAAAATAGTTTTGTCTAGCCTGCTTATTTAGTAATCTCCTATAAAATCTGAAATTCAATTGCAGAAACGGATCTAATCTGTGAGTCAAATATTTCAGTTTTTTTTTTTTTCCACTGCTGATGAAATTACTCAGCAACTTGGACTCAGTTTCCAATGGGAATCATCGCTCTAGAATCGCAGCTTATTGAAATACATCAGAGATCCTGTGCGTGACAAGACGATGCTGGAAATCCCAGGCCTGGTTGTGCCTCAGTCCCACAGTCAAAACACACATCAGACTCAGCTCATTTTGCTGCATTTCTTCCTCAGTTCTTAAAAATAATACACTAAGAGTGACACTAAGGTGGATGACAGAGTCAGAGGAAATTAAGTCCAATCTGGAGTTGACCTACAATGTCACAATCAAATGTATATGTATGGCAAACCTCAGTGGTACCTGGATACTACAAACGAACTAACTGATCTAACTTTACTGGAACAAAATATCTCGGTGCAATTCATGCACTGTGCATGCACTATCACCCACAAGTACTTCCAACAATAAACTTAGTACAGCCACATACTGAATCTCCCACTAAGTGTATACTGCTTGATACAGACGTTGGGTTTGAAACATTGCCAACGTAAAGCTGACTGGTTCAGAGCACAGCTCTATTTAGGATGGGCATACACCACTTTTTCTGTGTACTCCTTGTTAAATACGGTATTCCTGTCAGTCCTCTTAGTAGTGAATGTGACGATAGACAGAAGTGAAAGGACTAAATTGGGTTAAGTCGACCCAGGTGAAGTTCACGGGTTCATAGTGGGCACAAAGTCAGCCCTGCTTGGTGTGAAAGTTCAATGTCTTGAGGCAAAAACACTTCTCTAGGCTATTATATAAGGGAACAGAGGAGGAATGAGGATGTGTGTACATTCAACCATTGTACACACATGAGGGGTGAGGGGTGAATAGTTCTGCCCTAGGTATTATGTACAAAATTCAAACATGAGTACTCATGGTGGTGGTCTGAGCTACTAGAACATCATGCAAACTTCACATCTGATCTAATCTAACTTTGCTGCAGGGGGAAATATGTCCCAAAACTAATTCCCACATGTACTACTTCCTCCTGCCCTGTTAGTAATATTAACTAGTCCTTTATGGTGCGGTGTCAAGTCTTTGACTGACAAACAGCAGTGTAATGACAACCATCTGGCGTAGTAATGAAGGCAGCAGTGGGAATGAGATGTTTTAATTAATGAAAGCCACTCCATTAACTCTGATGAGCGGCTTATCAGCGCCGGCTCATTATGCAAATGGAATTAAGATCGCTGAGCAGCCTGCATCGTTAATAACAGAGTTGTTAAGGCATTTTGTTCAAAGTGACTTCCTTTGACCAAGGCTTGCCAAGAAGTCAACTGTTCAGTGTTGGTCAGGAATTTTCTTAGTGGATTGTCTTTTTTTCCCAACTGCAGCATTATATATATCCTAAAGATGTTGAATAGGTCATGTTAGCTGCAGAGACAGGTGGGAACAGTCCATAATAGCAGGTACCAGTTGCTATCACAAGTGGAAGTAAAGCACTCAGGCAGATAATATCTAGCACTTGTTGCCAGAACATGAATAGAAAACCTGTGGCTGGTGGTGCAGAAAAACAAAAAGACTTGACCTTTGATGTTTCTGACTTGAAACATCAAAGGAGTGAACAGGGGGCAGATGATTGGTCTATGCTATGGTCTATGAACAAGCTAAATGTTCCATCCATCCATCCATCCAGCCAGCCAGCCATCCATTTTCTACAGTTTATCCTGGTCCTGGTCATGTGGGCAGTAGTCTAAGCAAGGCTGCCTTGACCTCACCTTTGTGTCACCACCACCTCCAGCTCTTCCGGGGAGAATATTGAGGTACTCCCATGCCAGCTAACAGGTTCTGCCACAGGGTCTCCTCCTACTTGGGCATGCCTGAAATATCTCATCGCTGAGGTGTCTATGAGGCATCCTAGGCAGATGAATCAACCAACTCAGCTAGCTAGTTGAAGATAGCTACAATAGTATTTTAAAGTAATTGGAAAGGTCGACTATTTTTTGTGGTCTTTTTAGCCTTGCGATAGATCTAAAAAAAATACTGGGTGTTTTTTTGTTTTTTAAATTATGAATAGTTGATTGAATTACCAACAACTAACTGGTCAGTTTAATTCCCAATGTATTATATTTATAGGATGAATCCCATTACCTCTGCAGTTCCCCTCAGATCTGCAAAGCATTTTAGCTTCTTTCAATTATTTTTTTTGGTTTCCTGGCTCACAAACTCCTGTCTACTGGCAGCTTTCAGCATCAAATGGTGGAAAAAAGTTCTTGGGCTGACTGTATGTCAAATCCTCAGCACCAAATGCAGACATTAACGAAAACTTGGCAACCGTTATTGTCCACAGCGTTGCATTTAAGCAGATGTAAAGCCATATACCAGAAGCAGCAAGAGAAAAACCAGAACTAAAAGAACAATGAATGGCCTTAAATTTATCATGTGGCCAGAAAAACAACATATGAATGTTTCATGTTGACTGCTGACAGATCCATCCTAACAACTTCATACGCTGTTTGTATTATATTTGATATATTACATTTTTAAACTTGCATGTAGAACAAAAAGAAGAAAAAGTCTTATGTCTCAGTAAATCAAAATAAAACATTAGTAAATTCTGTTTCATTTTCACTTTTTTTTCCTTCTTTGATTTTTACCCCTTGTCATGCACTTCTGTGTATGAGGATGTACATTTAAGTGTGTGTGTGTGTGTGTGTGTGTGTGTGTGTGTGTGCTCATATAGGGGGGGAGATAGTGTGCCTCTCTTTGACCCCGTGGTCATTAATCTCACTTGCTGTCATGGTAATAGACACTGATGGACAGGACTGTGTTTGCTCACTCACAATCTCTCACACACAAGTCACACACACACTCACTCACCAGTGCTGACAGCCTCAAACAGACCTCTCCACACACACCCAGCCACACACACACACACACACACAATTCGGTTACTCATTCAAAGCAGCTGATGACCATTCACTGAATAGTCCACAAGCAGCTTGCTACTGGTGCTTGTGTGTGTGTGTGTGTGTGTGTGTGTGTGTGTGTGTGTGTGTCCTCCAGTCATCTGTCACTCCCTCTGCTGGTCAGTCAGAGCTCTCAACTTTTAATGAAACTGGTCAAACCCTACATTCACTGCCCCACAAGGTTCCTCCAGTTCTCCAAAACATCTGTATGTTACATTTCCAGCAACACCCCGCCTCCATCACTGCTGCTTTGTCCAGCCTGCTTGCTCACTTCCTCCACATTTCAAAGCAATTACTCCATGTTGATTTAGCTGTCATTCGGGGCATGTGTTGGAGCATGTGATTTATAGAGCACCCGCCCGGTGCCAGTTGACTCGCGATAAATTGCACAATATTCCAAAAGGCTCATTTGCTTAGCGCTACATTAGCGGGCCGATGATTGCTACACAAAGCCATGTAAATGAGTTCTGAGAGGGGCCCCATCACTCAACATGTCATGTAGCCAATCCCATTATTATTTATGACTGGAACTGGGCCGTATTTCCACAGAGGCCAGGCGAGACTCATATGTGTGCTGTGACAGCTCTGCTCTGCCTCTGAATGTGCGCTGGTGTGTATGAGAGAGACACAGAGAGAGAGAAAAGAGGGAGAGAGAGCGTTTGATATAGGTCATATCTGCATGCTGAGCAGGAAGGAGCCAGGCTGTCTGTGTTATCTGCTGGAGGGTGAAGATTAAAAGATGGTGATGATTGTACACAGGCAGATGGAAAGATGGTGGAACAATGACCAACTAACTTATTAACCAACTTCTTCTTTTCCCCATTTTCTGCTTTGTCTGGTTTTGCCTCCCTCTGTACACACAGACACACACAATCTGAACAAACCAATAAATCCAGAGATGTCTCCAAACAAAAGCCTCTTCAGTGCACCAACAATGGAGGAGACCACTGCAGCTCATTGTGTTTATTCACTCTTATCTTCTTCATGTCAGGGCCAGTGTGAAGAGCAGCCCAGTCCTGGGCCCTACAGTATCTGGCCTTTTTTCATGGTCGCTCAGACATGTCATAACACTGCTACTTACATTCACTGCTGTCAAACATGTCAGCTCTCCAAACCATAACAAAGATAACAGAGGCTCTGCTCTCAGATCCATCGCTCAGCGAGTGGATATGTGCGTGTGTGCATGTTGACATTACAGCTGAGCTGTTATTTGATCAGAACCGTGATCTAAGTGTCTGTGGTGATTAGGTGTAATCTGCTTTCCAGGGCTGTGATCTATGGTCTGCAGCTGGATGGGGAGGATGTGTGTGTGTTGCAAACAGGGTTATAACAGGCAGAACTGACAGCAGTAGACAGTGCAGTAAAAAGCAAGGGATGTTCAAACAGCATACAGTTCATTACTGAACATACATGAATGCACTGTAAATAACTACACTCACCTACATGAGCAGTTTAATAACATTTGTGATATATTTGCCATTATTATGGACAACCAGACAAACTTTTAGCCTGAATCACTGCTGGTGTTCTGTGCAAATCTTTATTGCTGTTCTCTCATTTGGTAGAACCTAACACTTTATAATGTAGTAAGCAATAAACGGAATCGTTTTTAGACTTATGAAACACAATAAATTTTTGTCATCACTGACAGCACGCTACTTTTAGATATTTTGGAGGGGACAGTAGTACCACACTCATATAAAATGATGGAGAATGGATGTAATGCATTAAGAGTATAAAAGGAGTGATTACAGATGTAGTCAGTGTCTGATTAGCAGAAAATATCCTACTAAGCCAAAGACATGTGAGCCAGCATATAAACTACCAGGACTAGTTCCGCCTGTGCCTTTCCTGCTATGACAAGCAAGAAATGTCTGCTGAGTATAAAAGTCTATTAATTATTAGTATCTTAGCATACATTTAGCTGACACCTTAAAGTTCCAGTATGTGAGCAAAGCACCATTTTTGCCCCACCATCACATAGTTAGCATGGGTTATTGGCTATGTTTAGTATTATACCGCGTAATAGCATAGCATTACAGATCTTTTTTTTCACCAAAGGTCAACTACCTGCATGCATTATGATTTGTTTAATCACTTGAAGGGCTAATCATCACTCCAGTCTAAAATCTGAGCTGAGGTTTGATGAAAGAACATGTCCTCAGGGTGAGAAATGAATACACTGTACATGACCTAAATATGCATAAAATACAGTTAAATAGCCATGGAGACTATGGCACAGAACATTGCTTAAATTATAAGTTAAATAACTTAAAAAGTGGACACCTCACATTTTTATGGTTTTACTGTATCTTTAAATAGTGATTAAATCTCAGTATCAATATAGGGTCTTTACCCTAAAATATAAAGCGCCTTGAGGCGACTGTTGTTGTGATTTGGCGCTATATAAATAAAACTGAATTGAATTGAATTGAATTGAATATGAGGTACCACTCACCTCCTGGAGTCAGCTAATAAAAAAAACAAAAACCATACCTGATTTACATTTGGCTGATCTCCCCTTCAAGATCATCTTCTCACATACCTCTGGACTCTTATGAGAGAGAAAACAACTTCTCTTTCAAGCTAGCCCAACTTTTGTGTGAAGGATTATCACTGGTGGGAGAGTGGGAGAGCTGGGTCTCCAGCTATGACCCAGAAGCCTGAAGATAGTGTGTGAGGTCAGACTTGGGACCAAGAGCATGTCTATCTTTGTTTCTGGGGTTTGCACTGTGAATTAATCCTTTTGGCTACACCAACATAATCTTTGCTCATTACCAGCCCTACTCAGCAGATTTGCCTCCATGCGCCTTCGCCTTCTTCCACTTCCTGTTCATTTCTGTTTGTTCCTAAGGAGATCCAGAGGCCTAAGTGCAAGGGGACAGAACAGGACAGAAAACAACTTCCAGGGGGCAATCTGAAAGAAAAAAAACATGTAAAACATGAAAGCAATCTCGAAATGCCCAAGTGTAAAGATCGCCCTGATTTCATTCAGGTATAATTTTTGATTTTTATGACCTGATTGGAGGTTTTTGATCACACCTCATAATCTACTTGTAACAGTGTCAGTACCTTACTTAGAGAAGTCCCTGGGGAGTGCATTGTGTGCAGGAGGAACTTTAGAGACAACTGCTGCCAGATAAATCCTACAGCTGATGGTACAGACTGGTATATCTCTTTGTTTCCACATGCAAGTGGGTTAGCATTTCTCACTAAGTGACGACTGTGGTGTTCCTAAGCAAACAGACCTGTTGCTAATGTGTAAAGTGATGCAAAAGGCAGAAATGCTAATGAAACACAAAAGCGGTTTGTTTTTATAAGTTAACAACTGGAAGATTTATTAAGGACCGATGCATAATTTGCTAAACATAAGATGTTTTCTATGTATGCTTGCTTGCAAGTGATAAAGTTGTTTATACAAGAATTTCTAGGTCACAGTCGCCAAATTGGAATAAATTGGTGTTCTTACGCAGTTTACTGGTCAAAATTTACTTCAGTTGCAACTGAATAACCAAACCACTTTAAGTACATTTTACCATCCATGCACCAATCAGCATCTGGGGCTGAAAAATTAAGCCAGCGCGGAAGTGGCAAAAACTGCAGTTTCTCTGCTGCTTTGATCATCAGGAGTGCAGAAACAGGGAGCTGTAGCCACCGAACTGCTCCTCTTGACCTGTTTGTGTGTTTTTGGTTTTTTTTATGTAATTATCTTGCAAATAGTTCCTGTGTGGTACAGAACATCCAAGAGGTTTGTGCTTCAGTTTTGGTGAGTGAAATTCTGGTATTTTATTAGTCTGTTAGTAACAGCACTAATTAGCATATGTGCAGCTGTGAGTTGCAGTAATGCAGTTTATAGATGCAGCTTGCTAATCAAGCTAGCTTAATACACTACCCTCTTGTCCAAATATGGTAACTGACTCCAAAACAACAACATGGAGACAGCCAAAACACTGATGTTAAGGCCAGAAACCAATGGGTGATGGTATTTAACCTCGCCAACGTTAAATAACATAACATGTGTTTTCCAAGGATGTAGTGACATCTGCTTCACTGTATCTGTTATAAATATTGTAACCTAAAATGTGCTTTTTGTTAGTTAGCTTTAGATGTCCTTGGTTAAGTGTTTCCTTTGTTTGAGGAAGCAGAAAGGTTCTGCTGTTAAGTATTCGGCCTTTTTGTTTCTACATGCAGCTGCAGGGTTCGTGATCACAGATCCCTTCTTGACACCCATTAGGCTGGGGAAACAGATGCTTTGTTTACTATTAACTGTGATAAATGGTGTCATCTTGTGGCAGGAAAGCATGGAGACATAAAATGGGTGTGAAAATCACTTTAAACCACTCTGCTTCCTCAAAAATCTCTGGCTATTTTTCTGTCTGCAAATAAATAAAGACCATGACATTCTGTTGAAAGTTCTGCTGAGAACAGCAAGTTAGCCTTGAGTTAAGAAGCAAAGATCATGAAGAAAGTACTGCTTTCAGTATAGTGAAATGAATTTAGCTGCCTTCAATCAGGGCAGGATTTCCAACAGTCAAAACATTTCTGGGTTCAGTTTTTAAGTTTGAGACAGAGTGTGTCATTCTGTCAACCAAAACAAGTCTGCTATCAACCAGAAGGAGACAGATTGCCTAACAGATTTTGACATGCATCCAAGATGCCCATCCTCATTCATGCACAAAAAAGGGGCATACTCAGATTATGATATAACATATCAGGTGGCCTAGTGCTTCATATCTACAGATTCTATTCCATCCGTCATTCAGATTTTGAGTCACTTAGAAAACTCTCCATGCAGATAATATTTGCAGCTGTGATCCAGATTGTTACATGAGCACAGATAAGCACAGACATGCAAGAGTCATCATTTGCAGCTGCTTAACTGTTTCCATCAACGGTGGCATTACTGTATGTTAATAATAACATACAGAGGAAACTTGAGACAAAATTCAACCTCCTCTAAATCAAAGAGAGGATCAATATTGTGTGCATACTGATGACGCCATGCCTACTGATGTGGTTGGAAATTGCACACATGAAGTTTGACAGAACGCTGAGATACTTCTGACACTTTTTTGTTTCTACTAGAATCCAATGTAAGGGCAGAGAGGCCAAGCTGCCTTCAAAACCTCATGTTAAGTGTTTGATACTTACAAAATACATTTTGAATGGCATGCAGATTGAATAACATATGAAAGGTATTCAAAAAACCTTTAACTGCTAGTGAATAAGTGCAATCAGAGCATTTTTAGCTCATCTCACTCCATTCATCTGCTTTGTTGTCTTTGTTTCTTCTCTTTCTCTTTTGCCTTTTTTTCACTTGCTTGCCTCTCTTGTGTCCTTCATAGCCTCTCCCTATCTCCTCCTCCTCCTCCTCCTCTCCACTGGAGCTTTTTGTTTTTTAACGGATGAGTTATTGACTTAAGCAGGGCCAATTAATCAGGGTGTAATGGGGCAGCAGGGAGGCCCAGGGAAGCCATGCATCATGGGCCAGAGATGAGCTCTGTCAGCCTGCTCATACAGCCCTCCTCAATCACTCCTACATTAACGCCAGGCAGAGATGATGAGGAGGAGGAGGAAGAATTGGGAAAGAAAAGCTGGCAACGAAAGAGAGGCAAACAGAAGAGAAAGGTAGCTGAGAATGGTGCCCGTATGTGGTCATGCTGAGATTGTGTGAGCTCATGAAACCTCACAAAAAAAAATTTAAAAAAAATCACATGCCACCCAAGACCATTGATTGTCTTTGGCAGCTGTGTATCTGCGTGTGTGTGTGGTGAGGGTTGTGTTGTGTTGCGTCTGGGTCTGATGAGATAAAACACTTGACTGCACTTTACACCCAAATACAGCATGCCAGAGATCAAACCTGCTTCATAACATACAAACAACCTGAGATATCAGTTGTTTCTGCTTTGACAGAAGGTACACATTTATACCCTCACGTACACACACGTGCAGCTACAAAAAAATCATGAAACTGGGCTTGATGAAAGCTCACTCACCACTGAAAGGATTATAAATGACTAGGTTATCAATAAATAAACATTTCAGTTGATAAACAATAAATAATCTTTTAGATTATATTTAAACCTGGGTCACAGAGCCAGTCAAGCCCCATTGCTTCTTGCCTCAGTGTTGTGATCTCAGTCAGAAGTAGCATGGTGTCGCCTCTATCTATGCATGTGTATGGTTTATAACCATGGAGGAGTCAGAGGGGAAAAGGAAAAGGAGAAGAAAGTCCAATTTTGAACATATTTTTTTCAGTGCCCAATTTTGGGTGAAGGAGTTCAAGTATCTTGTGGTCTTGTTCACAAGTTGAGGAAGAATGGAGTGGGAGGTTGACAGAGGATTTGGTGCAGCATCTCCAGTGATGGCGTTGCGTCACAGGTCTATTGTGGTGATCTGCCTTCTACATTCATACCCTCAGCTGTGGGTAGTGACCAAAACAACACTGTGGATACAAATAAGTGAGCTTCCTCCTAAGAATGTCTGGGCCTCAGGAGAGGCTCAGAGTAGAGCTGCTGCTCCTCTGCATCAAAAGTTGAGGTGTCCTAGGAGGTGCGTAGGATGATTCCTAATCTCTCACCACCTCAGTGTCCGCCCTCCTGAAGAGCTAGAGGAGGTGGCTGGGGAGAAGAAGGTCTGAGCGACTCTTCTAAAAGGAGCGGCATGGTTGTGCATTGGTCCTACACAGAGTCTACACACAGCTTTGCAGACCGTGGTCTATATGTTGCAGCTGTTTACTGTCACCAGGGGGCAGTGTAGTCTACTCTTGTTCAAGTTTGTGCTGTTGCTGTTTTTTTTGTTTTTTTTAGCTTAGCTCCTACCCTGGTGAAGACCGACATAAAAGACAAAGAACTTCTTCATGATGAAGTGAAACCGAGTGTCAGAAACAATGAAAACTGTCTACTGCAGCCACTTTTTGTGTTTGTCACGCTGCTTTTTTATCTTTGATGTTTTTTTTCCACACTTCTTCCCTGGCGTGGTGAACGCCACTGTAGCTTCCTTTCCTGTTCAAGCCCACTTTTCAGCCAATCAGCATTTGGCCTACATATAGTGTCATCCCTGTCAGGCTACACACTGTTGATTTTTGGGTGGACTGCACACAAGCATGTCTGTACATAACCAGAATCCTTCAGTATGCATAGACAAATACCTACACAAACGGATACAAACACAGTACAATGAATGCCACTTTGACTGCTGCCCCCACAACCCAAGGCCCAGATAAGCTGCAGAAAATGGATGTATAGATGGCATTTAGAAGTCTTTTCTAGTTTGAGAAATATTCTAAAAATAATGTTTCCAGCTCATAACAGCCTGCTAGTTCGCTAAGATAACAGCAGGAAGCTAAGCCAGCAAACAGTAGTTACCCAACTATTTGTTGGGTAATACAAGGTCGCATTCTTAAATAGTATAAATGTTGGCCATGTATACATATTTTCAACCAGCCTCAAAAACATATAGTTTAGATATACATAGCTCCTAATAATCATCCCAAAATATAGGTATGGATGATAAGTTTGAAACATCTTCCTGAAATAAATAAAAATTATTTAAAAATCCAGGGTTTTTTTATTTCAGTGAATTAACTTTTGGTTAACCGGTGAAAGAAGCTGAAATCTGAGGTGGATTGATATTCAGCGGTCAAGCATTTTTCTCTAAGGAAACCTGTGTGTGACGTAGGTCCAGTATTGTTGGAAGTAAGTTACCAGAAACAGACACTTTAAAGTGCAGCAGGGGTGATTGAGTTACTGTAATCAAACATACAGTGCCTTGAGAAAGTATTCATACGCCTTGATTTTTTCCACATCTTGTCACATTACAACCACAAATGTAAATGTATTTTATTGGGATTTTATGTGACACACCAACACAAAGTAGCGCATAATTGTGAAGTGGAAGGAAAATGATACATGGTGTTCAAAGTTTTTACAAATAAAAATCTGAAAAGTGTGGCGTGCATTTGTATTCAGCCCCCTTTACTCTGATACCCCTAAATAAAATCCAGTGCAACCAACTGCCTTCAGAAGTTACCTAATTAGTAAATAGAGTCGACCTGTGTGTACTTTAATCTCAGTATAAATACAGCTGTTCTGTGAAGACCTCAGAGGTTTGTTAGAGAACATTAGTGAACAAACAGCATCATGAAGACCAAGGAACACACCAGACAGGTCAGGGATGAAGTTGTGGAGAAGTTTAAAGCAGGGTTAGCTTATAGAAACATATCCCAAGCTTTGAACATCTCACGGAGCACTGTTCAATCCATCATCTGAAAATGGAAAGAGTATGGCACAACTGCAAACCTACCAAGACATGGCCGTCCACCTAAACTGACAGGCCGGGCAAGGAGAGCATTAATCAGAGAAGCAGCCAAGAGGCCCATGGT
>VUQI01058505.1:0-32034 GCA_015106735.1 Paratilapia polleni
ATGCAAGCAAGCAAACATACTGCAGGTAGGACAGAATTCAAATTGTCAAACATAATAGCAAAAGTAATAAAGTAAGGCTGACTGAAAGAGACTTTTGTCACCACCAGGGGAGTTATATTACAAATTGGCAGCTAAAAGGAAAGCTCCCACCTCTGTGAAATAAAAACTGCAAACTGGACTGCATCAGTCCATTTTTCATGTATTTTTTTTTCAGTTGCTATCTTTCATAGATGTAACTAGTTTCCTAGCTATCAGACTCACATAAAATCAAACACTGTGATTGTTCAGTCAGGCCACAGAGTCAAGCTCAGCCTCAAACCCAGCAGAGCAGCTTATCTCAGTGCCAGCTTACAGCAACTGATGGCTCAGTTGATACCCTTCTGGACCCTGCTGAAGAATAACTTAATCAAAACCCTAACCCTAACCCCTACCAATGACCTGGTAGATTTTAGTAGATTAAAAAATGTAAGACATTAACAGTTAACCTTGTGGTTTTGTAGCATCTTAGGCCGTGCAGAAAATCATGTCAGCCTTCCATCACTGTTTAAAGGCCTAAGTGGTGGAAGGATGGAGAGACAGGAGGGTTGAATATACAGGGATGAAGGAGATAAAAGTTTTCCTCTCAAGTCGTGTCGTATAACAGCTGCTACATACTCTACAGGGCAGCCCACACAATGTCCAGCACATATTCCATTCACACTGGACAGTGCATTCCAGTACACTTCCTCCTGTGACACTCTGTCAGGCAAATGGCTGCAGGACAGCTGGATTCCATGGATGGCATTTGACAAGAGATATTCCAAGCATTTAAAATATGACACGACTGCTCCTATCAGCAGCAGGGGCTCCTACATACCACTGATTCGTCATTTACTGGAACTGACGGCAAAGACAATGTGATTATGTTGTTAAAAAATATCCAGACATATTGTATGGAAGAACTGTTTGTACTGGACATCATTTTTATGATATTTTGTCCAGTTTGGCCATTTTTGTGAGTCACATCTGCTTTATCTAAAACACAAGAAATCACCCAAAACACTAACAGTCATTTTTTTGATCTACATGTCTGCACAGTTGGCCAATAAACACGTTCTCTTGCCTTATGGTCCAGGCAAAGATATCTGAGTAATTGCATCAGAGAGGCGTTGCTGAAATATGCATCACAGAAAAGAGAAAACGGGGTCCGACCATCAACAGACCCTCTGTTGCATGCTTATGGTATATAATGTACAAAATGTGCACTCAGAACTGTCTAATTGGTATATGAGTGTGATCATCTGCTCTCCTAGTCTTTTTATCACACACACTCAAACACACACACACACACACACACACACACACACACACACGTGCAGTTCCAGACAGTTCAGATGAGACTTGTCACATCCGCTGACATAGGGCCCAATTAAAGGGGAGGATTAAGCCAGGGCTGGGTGACCTCCTCAGGAATCTGTCCGAGACGCTGTGTGTACACTGTCAAACCCTCTGACAGACCTTCCCTTTAAGCACTTTCACCTGCTAATTAACACAGGACTGGTTTGTGTGTGTGCGTATGTGTGTGCACCTGTGTTCATTCACCGCGCACACAAGACAAATTGTACCCGTGAATGTCGGGGATAGATTTACAGCCCGAGGAGCTTCTATGTAAATATTTGACTTGAGTATTGTATGGGTTTTTTGGAGCTCGCTCCAGCACACGTCAGGCACACGGGCTAACAGCAAACAGATAGAGCGTATCATTTGTTACATTAAATTATTGCATGTTTTGGTGTGCGCATCTCACTGGTGTGTGCAGAGGCTCCTCGGCAACAAAAGCCAAGCAGTGTTTATGGTGTGAAGAGATTAAAATGGATAGCGGCAAGGCAGACGCACTGAGCTGTTGCTGGAAAAAGCTTTCAGTGACTGATTAGCACTCTGTCGCTGGACTTTTTACACAATGTGGAGAAAAGGGCTGTAGTAATCACACACTTCTCTTTGGTATTTTTTGTATTTAGCAAACTGAAAAGGGGCAGGGTGGGAAATTAGTGGAAAAATAACTTCCAAGCCAAAGTCTAGGTGGAGATAGGCCTATAAATAGGGAAATACAAATTAGAAAAGGTCAAATAGAGGAGAGCTAAAAAAAAATCCCATCCTTTAAACTTAACATACTGTAATCCAGATGAATTTGCTAGTATTAAACTAAATAATATGACAATGGGATACTGAGCTATTACAAAGATGGAAAATATAAACTCAGTGAAAATTTGTGTTGGCTGACAGTCCTGGGGAGTGACAGGAGACTTGGGTGATCATCTTTTGTAGGTTCATCACTATGAGTGTCACTTTTCACTGTAATGTTTCTGTTGTTTATTTGAACTACTGATTGGTGCGGCTTTAAAAAGTAAAGTAGTATAGCTTTCTCTCAGTCAATATCTAAGACAGCCATGCATTCTGCAGATCAGACCTAAGCTCTTCAGCACAAAAAAAAAAAAAAGACCAGCTGCTTTGGTCTTGGACCAACTTAAAGAATCTAATAAAATTGGTGCTTAACCTTTTTTTTTTTTTTTTATCTTAGAAATGAAAAATTTGAAGTTTATCCCAAAACAAGATATTATGATTTTCTTGACCCTTGCACACTTTTATGTCAGGAAGCCAGCCTCATCCAGGGACACGTACTGGGTTTCACTGTTTAGCCTCCCTGCGTTCTCAGCTGTAATCACTGAACCCTTTCATCTAGGTTTAGTGAGACGGTAGCGGACATCACAGGCTGTGACCTTTGCTGTGTATCAGAAATGACGACACATAAATGACATTCCCACACAACTTTTCACTACATCATATTCTTAGACTGTTTCTGGTGTTTTTCTTTTCATGCTCTGCATCACATTCCATGTAACTTTTAAATCAAACCTAAGGATAAACGGCGATGGTGGAGTCCTTGACGTTTCCAGCTGACGTCCGGTGTTGACAGAGGTTTAGGAGGCTCTGCGCCTCATAGGAGCAGCAGTTGTTGGCTATAGGGCTGCCCTCACAGAGGAGAGCGAGCACAGAGTTGAGTTGAGCTTAGACAAATGTATGGTATGGTATGTGGTGAGGATCCCTTGTTGAATACAGAGAATAATATAAACTGCCTGCTTTTCAGCTGCTGGGTGACTGAGCAAACTCAGTAATGAGTAATTGTACAAAGTCTAAAAAAAAAAAAAACAAGTAGCTGACAGAGGTTTATTTAAAATGCTGGACAGTTTCAGTTTTCATCACTGATGTAATGGTTGTCAGAAGCAAACATGCTAATGTGAGTTAAACTAAGAGTAAAAAATGTTTTGAAAATCTTTGTCATTTCTTCTATTAAGAGACCCTCCATGCATTTAAATTGTGGATGGGGTCCTTACTGGTTGTGTTCTCTGGAAGTCACTTTGGCATATTGCAGTCTTTGGTAGACTGGTTTTCAAAACACTCGAGAAAATATATTTTTATGATGACATAATTTTTCTGAGAACTGTTTATTACATTACATACTAGTTATATTAGAAAAGAATGAACAATTATGTCATAGTGCTGGTTTTGTTGGAGAATCATTTTTTTCTTCAAAGGATGGCCTGTCACTGTCATTGTCTGTCACTCTGTGTTAGCCCTGCGACAGACTGGCAACCTGTCCAGGGTATGCCCCGCCTCTCCCCCTATGGCAACTGGGATAGGCTCCAGCCCCCACCCGCGACCCTGAATAGGATAAGTGGAAGAAAATGGATAGATGGATGGATGGATGGAGGATGGCAAACAGTTAAACATTTAAAAGACAAGGACCAACATTATTTTTCATTTGGAGAAATCTCTGTCTGCCTGATTAAGTCCAAATTTCACAGTTTTTTTTCTCTGTTTTGGTTTCCACCAGCTCCTGAACAGGAATATCTTTATCCGATAAATGCTCTGCTATGTTCACTACCTGTTCGCTAACTTTGTTAATCTACAGTTTAGTGATGGGCAGGCAGTGTTAAGTCTGAAAAGTAATCCAAACATAAAGCTATAAAAACAATAATATCCAGAACATGTTTAAATCCTCTGCAGAGGCAAAGAGAACTACAGAGTCTGCTCATTCTGTTACTACAAATGGTACCATTCACATTACAATGATATTATTAAAAAAGATATTAGTTAGTGCAGTGTAGTGCTTTTTTCTCCCCCTTTTGGCAACAAGAATAACTGCACAACTTTGAGGCATACTTGTGACATACACCGATCAGGCATAACATTATGACCACCTGCCTAATATTGTGTTGGTCCCCCTTTTGCTGACCATACGCATCAAACTGTGATGCACTGTGTATTCTGACACCTTTCTATCAGAACCAGCATTAAATCTGCAACAGGAGCCTTGTCCCCTATTGCAGATTTATTATGTGAAAAGTGGAGCTGCACAGGAATTTAAACATAATCTTGTGTTGGATAATTGTTTTGCAAAGTGGAAAAAAAGAAAAAAAGTATTTAGACTTTTTACTTCGGTAAAAGTTACAGTTCTACTTAATTGTTTTAAAGTCCACAGGTTGTATATTCAACTATATTTAAAGTACCTAAAGTAAATGTACTCGTGGACATTTTTCACAATATTATACCTGACTTTATTGGATCACAATTGTTATCTATTGATGTGTATATGTCGTTAATGTTGCAGCTGTTAATGATTTTAATTACTTATATATTGCTTGGCAGCTTGATCTGTAATAATGCAATTAATCTACAAAATAATAAGTAACTAAAGCTTTATATAGTATGGAGTACAAAGTATAATAATTGCATCCAAAACATAGTAGAGTAAAAGCTGAAAGCAGCATAACATGGAAATACTTGTACTCAGTTACATTCCTCCTGGTCCTATCCATGCTCTCATCTAATGGTGCTGGGGACTGTAAGATTAACAGTACTCTAGACCAATGCTGTCATAATGGATTGCTGTGTGCTTGCTCCATTATGTTCACAATTCATTTATGTTTTATTTATCTCCATGTTAGTGAGGCTGTGACACCATGTGTGCAGTGGGCAACTGTTTTCATTATTATCCATGTGTAAGCACTGATGAGTGCATGCAAAGTGAGTCTGTGTTTCCTGTAAAAATATAAAACTATCGTGAAGAGAATTTTAAGTTACTTCTGTCTTATGAGTGGCTCATTGTTTGCATATTAACTGTGAAGCATTACCTTAAAATGTGAGGCTTGGTACAAGAACTTTACAATTTACTCTGATCAAACACAGGGGCTTAGAAACAAAAGCCTGACTGTAACACAGAGTTGCTTCAAGATGCTACTTTTCTGCAGTTGAAGTAAATAAAAAGGTTCAGACACTGTGAGGTGACTGTTAAGGTTATCAGGAAATATCTGTTCAAAGTGAACAAGTGGCAGCCATTAATAGTTAACTTTCATTTATGCTACATTGTCTGCATTACCACATTGTGTGTCTGTTGTGTGTGTGTGTAACACCCACTCTACCTTCTAGTGTAATTCGTGTTTCCAGTCTGATTGTACTACTGCATTCATATCACAAGTTTAGTGATTGTTACTTTTATGCATTCTATTTATTGCACAAGGAATTCACTACAAGGCAAGACGTGAAACTTGTCTGCTTTTCTCACTTTCTCCCTCCTGGCTGTACTGCTGCTCCACTATCTGCTTCTCTATCTTGATATTTCCCTCCCCATCTAACTCCCCCTCTCTCCTCTCTAATGACAGTCAGCAAGGCTGATAGGCTGATATATTTACACTGGTGGCAAGGGAGGAAGAAATCATCTGCCAAACCCTGTCCTGCCTCTGGGCTCTGACAGGCGGGGCTTGGAGGAAACCCTGGCTGCTTAGCCCCTCCCAGAGCAGGGCATATCTCTCTGTGCTGTCCCTGGCCCTGCTCAGAGCTCTCAGCTAGATGGGACCAAAGCCTCATCAGGCCCGCAGATTCACAGACACACTCCCACATCAGCTACTGGGGGGAGAGAGAGCAGAGAAGAGGAAAGCAGCAGACAGAGTGGAGGGCTGCTGCTGGTGTGCACACTGGCTGAGAGACATACAAGAAAGCCAGTGTTTTGTTTTTTCCTGCGCCAGCTTTCTTCTAGAGCTGTTGATGAGGCAGGCTGGGTCAGCTCCCTCTCATCTCAGTGTGGGCTTCACAGGTGGCCGGCGGGATCAAAGTGTGTACTGCTTCTCGAGTGTGCGTGACTTTATTTTGCAACTTTTGAACACTGGAACTGTACTGTAAGCATTATGACTCTTCTGGGCTCCGAACACTCCATACTAATACGAAGCAAGTTTAGATCAGGTAAGTCCACTGATGACTGACGCATAACTTTTATTGCTTCTCTGTTCTTTCACAGTTTATTACTGAACACTTTCTGTGTACAGCTGTGTGTAGTTTGTCTGCCAGCAGCTGGCATTTACAGGCAATCCTCTGCGCATTATGTCATTCATCTGTCTTCAAGGATGAGTTGTGTTGATGCTCACAATGTGCTCCTCAGTAACACCAGCCAAGTGACAGGTGTGTGTAATATACAGTACTGCTGGTATGTGATGGCACGAGGAATAGCAGAGGGAGGCCAGCGAGTCAGAAATCCTCCCGTCACCCTGTCACATCTACTGATGGATTTACAGCTGGGGCGTGTTCTTTGATGTCCGTCCGCCTCCTTGTAAATGCATGACATGTGAGGGTGATGTTTCAGGCAGGTTAGCGCACTTGTTCTGTGCCAGCCACTTACCCTCTGTTGCTGCTGAGGGAAGCCAGTCAGACTTTGTCATTCTGGGGCTCTGATAAAAAGAGATTACACACTGGAGAGGGGTCGCAAAGGTTATCTAAATATGGCTGTATTGGAAGCTGTGTGTGTACCTGGGCATATCAAAGAGGGAGGAGGGGTATGGACTACAGCACTGACTTAAACCCCCTTTAATACACATCAGATGTTGGGGCTTTGTATCCATCTGTCTCTTTCACATACACAAACTCCTTAATTCCATCACTTTCTAATTCACACACACAGTTTCTTTAGTTTGAAGATAAATTGTATAAGCTTGCACATGTGTGTTTGCAGTTTGTGTAGTCTGAGCAACACTGCCACCTCCCTGAGGAAAATGTAACTGATTTCAGAGTTCCTCTACACTCTGAAAGCTACAGCTCACACTGCTGCAAACCGGTGGCTGGAGTGGCTCTGGTTCTTACTTCCAGTTTGCCTGTGAGCTGTAATTGCGTTCCAGAAATGGCAGGCTAAATGATGCTTTTCCTTTGATTTGTTTAGAGCACATCAGTAGGGTGGGAAATGACCCCTGGTGCTCTGGGGAACATGAGAGGCTGGATTTGCTGCGTTCAAAAGCAGCATAAGGCTTTTTACGAAGGTGGCTTGGGGTCTGTGTTGCTCTATGCTCTAGCTGGTTAATATGGCACAGATGTAGAGATATGGTCTTTATGGTGAAATTTGCTTGATATTACAGTTGCAGGAGTTAATGCTGGGTGATACAAGTTGCCACCAACATGACTGCTTGAGCTAATTTATGAGCGCATGAGTGAAATGTTGTGCGTAAGCAAAGTAAAATTGCCCGTAAATCTTTTTGTGATAACCGCTGATGACAGGGGGAGTCTAAGGCAATCTGCTGTCAAGGATTTACAGTTTCTTTAAGCTGAAGCAGATCAAGTTACATTCAGTGAAAAACATTGTCACTCCTATGCACTATGCTCAAACTACAATCAAACCAATCAAAGCCATGGGAACTCCTGCCGCATGGTTGAAGCTAAAAGGAAAGATAAAGATCTCATTTAAGTGCTCCCCGTGGAGCGCAGAATCTGTCTGAGTGTGTGAGGTACTGACTAGTTCTCATACTGATTTGATTAAGAGCTCATACAGCTCACTGCCATTACATAATAATATGACAGAGATGTCAAATATAATACCACACGATGACCACATGTAAATCAGCAGTGCACACATATGTTGTCTTTATTAAACACCTGTTTTACACCCGCTGCTTCTCCTGATCCTGAATGTACAAAACATAATCATGCTGGATGCCTTTGAAACATGATATGTGAATTGATCACTTATATGTGTGAGCAAAATAAGCCTTTCACTCCATCAGGGCCACCCTCAGCCAAAAAAAACAAAAAAAACCCCAACTGTTTTTAACTTTGCTAAAACAAAACAGGGGAAGCTAGTGGCCTGCACTAAATGGATAAACATACCATGTAGGCAGTCATATGAAAAACGTTTGGGGTTTAGACTCTGTTTAGGAAAAACTCATGGATAAGATGAAGGCTATAAGAAAAGTCCCCCACTATGCACCCATCTTGAAACTCCTCCGGGCACTTATTCCAGCAGTTATTTTTAAGTTTATTATTATTATTCTTGAAGTATTAACTTTCATTTCAGTTATCACCATGGATACTATATATAGAATCACTAGCCAACATTAGCCGTAACATTAATAACATAATGTTATAACATAACGTAACATTAGTACAAGATTAGCTTTTGTTTCTGTCTCAGCTGGCATATGTATGCAAGGCTTGTTATACTTTAAAGAATAAAAAAGCTTGTGAGACCAGGCAAAATTATGGCAGGTTCCATATCTCTAATGATATTTCTGACAAAGCTGGTAATAAGTTACAATACAAGAGACTAACCCCGACACCGTCCATTTACAATGAATTGCACTCTGGCAGCACATAAAAAAGCACTTACCTGTGAACTGAAGTGAGATTTTTTTTGCCTTCTTCAACACACATCCAAATCACCATGCTATCCCACTGTTCACTATAAGTCACTGTCACTGGAGCTGCTCCAGAAACTGTTGTGTTGGCTCTCCTGCACATAGGTTCTGGCTCACATTCACAAATCTTAGTCTAACTGTCCAAGACCATAGAAATAAAATATGTGAGTTGTGTTTTAAGGTGGATTTTCACTTTATGCAGAAGTATTAGACTAAAATAAACCTTATACTTCATTTAGGAATACCTGTTTATTACAAGTTATACAGTTACACCCATACATCTGTCGCGAACACATTCCTGATTGAACCGAGGGAAAGTTCAGGAGAATTCGTGTAACACATGCAACCGGTCTCTTTAGCTAAGTTGCTGGAGTTTATGTGTAAAAGCAAGGTGTTATTGTTACCTTGTTTCTTTTTTTCATGTCATGGCTGTGAATGTGTGAGGCGCAGAACAATAAATCACAGTATCACTCCACTGGCTTGTGCAATTATCACCACTTCATTGGTGCAAACCAGGCCAAATGACAATTTATTTACACTATAAATCTGAAAACATGGGTTTGTATGTCCTTTATTGTCAAGAAAGCCCAAGTTAAAACAAGTGTCTTCAGTTTCAAAGTCAACAGTGAGAGAGGCAGAGTATGGTTCAAGTGATCTGTGATTACACAGCTTGGCTCTGGTCCGCTTTCTATAACATGTACACTCTGCAATCAGGACAAGCAAGCCTTTGGTCTTAGCAAAACTTTTGGGGAGAAAGAACAGATTACATGGCAGCTGCTGTGCTTTTCCAGGCAGAATTATTGATAACCTGTCAGTAAACATAATAGAGAGCAGCTGATATTTCACCTGGCTTTTTCCAAGAAAATTAGAGATAAAATTTGCATGTATGGATAACATTAAGGGCATTAACTGATTGTCATGTTAGCTTGTCAAGCCTGGTATCATGAAATGGTTTATGGCATGAAACACTGATTTCCTAAAGTCATTTTGTATGTTCAAATACATGCTTTTAGGACAAGTAACTGTGTTGTGCGTCAGCGCTGTAAATTTAGACGAGTCTGGCTTGTCATAATAGCTTGCGAGCCACAATGCTTGTCTTAAAACAAAGGTTTTGGCTACATGCGCTGGGTTTGAATTAAATTAAATGAATTATGTGTTCAAATTTGTTCACACTTGGCAAATGTTTCAGCCATGTAAGTCTCTGCAGGAAGAGGTTTTACAGGTTAACTGCTTTTGAAGAGAAAAAAAAATCCAGAAGCGTAGTTTACCCTTAACTTAAAATTCACGAAGTTTCTATAGCTAAGAATAAGAGTTATTTTCTCTTCTATCTGATGATTAAATGATTTTAACCTGTATGTTTGGATAAAATAAAGACAATTACTCTTGCAGAATAATTGATAACCTTTATAGCACAATTTTTAAGACCCTTTCGCTGAGCATACATATAAACACAGGATTGAAAAAAAAATCAAAGTTGCAAAATAAGCTAGCTAACAGGCCTGCATTTATGGATATAACTGAGCCTTTTAGCAGAATTTTTTGACTCTTTGCTGCTTTGTGTAAGAGGAATAATTACTCCTTTTAGTAAAAATAAGGGAGTAGCAAAGAGCTCAGACCTGTAAAATTAGGTAACGTAGTTTATTTCAGTCTGTTAGCAAACTTGACAGGGAATTTATGTTTCTTTGTTAAATCTACAGTTTATGTACGGCTTAACCGCAACCTCTTCTGAAAACCTACGCTTTAACCAACCTGACACGCACCTCCCTATAAATGTAACTACATGTCGTGTCAACACAGCCTGCACAGTATTAATGTATAAATGCTGGCAATACCGTCGGCTACTTGTGTAAGCTACGTTATAGGCTCTACATAGATTCACAGCAGAAGTAGAAATTAAGCGTTACGTTATGTTAGCTTCACACTTAAAATTTCTGGCAGTGCTGAATTTTAATAGAAAAATGCTGTCCTTACAGCACAGGATTTAGCTACTTGAGTTTTGCTCAAATTAAACAGAACTTATTTTCAAATGAGTTTAGACTTGTTAATAAAAAATCATATGGGCCTATAAATAAATTACATGAGATTGTCACTTTCACTGAGCTAGCAGCAAATTAAAGAGAGGTGGAAGAAATTGTTAGCTTTATCAGTATAGCCATAAAAATCAAACTGAGGCTACATCCACATGTACGCGGGTATTTTGGTAAACGTAGCTTTTTCTATGCATTTTGGCCTTTCGTCCACACGTAAACAGCATTTTGGATCACTGAAAATGGAACTTTTGAAAAACTCCTGCTAGAGTGAAAATTTTCAGAAAATCTGTTTTTGCGTTTACATGTGAACGAGGAAAACAGATTTTGTCAAAGGTGTACGTCTTTATCGTCTTTTTTGACATCAAAATGTGCACCATGTTATTGTTTGTGGGCTTTTGATTGGCCAACATTTTTTCACCGTTTGGATTATATCATCACGTGTTGCTTTGGTATGCTCTTGACAGCGCTTCAGATCGTTTTTTACGTTTTCATGTGGACAGAGATATTTTTCAGAACGAACTCGGAAAAATCCCAAAATCTTTTTCTGTAAACAGAGTAGCAAGGAGCCACCCTTTCAGTTAAGATCAACTAAGCTCCACTGAATTAGCTAACAGTTACATTCCATTTGTCACCTGGTCTTTTCCAAAATAGAAGAGACAACATTTGCATACAGGAAGGTGCTCATTTTTCCTTGTCAGAAATTGGATCAGTTACATGTTTTGGTAAGCTTCCAGTCGACAACTAATGCCTGCATTTGCTCTTTGGGATGTTGCGACCAGCAGGTCACGACTCCCTCACTGTAAACTAAAGCAGATGTCAGATGAAGGGAAGGGCCTGGTGTTACATAATGGAGGTGCTCTCCTGTGAGAGAGCTATGATGTGGCGCTCAAGCTCACTGACATCCAGTCAAACTGTTAAAAAAGTTGTTACATTACATCAAAGCTGGAAGATTGAAAGAAATTCATAAAATGTATGATTTCAGCCAGAGCTGCACAAACATAAACCACCTGAGTGAGATAATTAACAACAGGGGAGACAAGCACAAAGTGATTAGGGCCATGCAGGAAAAAAAGGAACATTTCATACTTGTGTGTCAGACCCAGGATCTGACCAGGGGACCTTCAGATAACAGTGGGGAGGAAAAACACACACAGACAAAGGAAGAAAAAGAAAGCAACGGAGTCACAGACGCAGTCAACCAACAGACACGGAGAAGGCTCTGTGTTTATGACCTTAAACTCCCACCTAGACCACTTCGCCACACACACACACACACACACACACACAGGGCACAGAGAAACGCATGCACGTGCTGTGGACCACACACTGCTGAGCAGATCTGTTTAAAAGCCAGGAGCTGTGTTTATCATTCCCTACATCCTGCTCACAGAAATATTTGTGAGCAAGCTGCGTTGTTTTGCGTGTGTTTTCTGTATGTATATGTGTACATAGGTCTGCGTACATGTGCATCTGTTGAATCAAAGCTCACATTGGTAGCCTTTTCATTCTAGCCCATATGCAAATTAAAACTATGCTAATCTGGACTTCGTTAGGATTCTGAAACACCATTTAAAATGTCTTGTATTCTGAGTCTCTTCCTGCTTTTTCTCTGTCCCTCTCCTGTCTCTCCACCTCTTTCTCATCTTCACCCTTTTCTTTACTCATCTGTCCTCCTCCTCCTCCCCCCAACTTCAGTCCTACAGTTAAGACTTCAGCAGAGGAGGACACGAGAGCAGCTGGCAGACCAAGGCATCATGCCTCGTGAGTAACACCTTCCAACACGGAGCTGCCGCACATGCAGACACACACACACACACACACACACACACACACACTTCCACTTACATGCTTTTAGACTTCAGTGAGTCAGACAGTCAGAGAAAAAAAGTGCGAGAAACTCAAGCATGTCAACTTATCACACTTTGTCCCAATTAACATTAAGATATAGAGGTCAAAGGTCACTTCCCCCCCAAGTATCTAACTGTCAAAATAATGTAGGTTTTATCTGTCCAAGAGATGAATGAGTCTTCTGCTTCCACACAAATACAATGAAAGTAAATGGAATTTAGTTCCTGGTTCAAATTTTTCATTTTCATTTGTGGCTTGTGAATATGTGCGTAGTTTTTTGGGGTTTTTTTAAGTCAGTATTGCACTCTCTTTTTAGCTCTGTTTTGATCTCCAACTCCTGAGCTGTGAAATGCTTCACTATGTTCACCCACTTGCAGATAACTTTGTCTAGTATTGGGTAAATAGTTTACAGTGGTATACGTAACTTGATTAGGTTAGGGATAATGTTAGGAATAAACCAATAAAAGTTCAAGTTGATGGTTGTGATATTAAAACAATAAGGTAAAAGGTGCTAAAACACTCCATAGAATTGAGAAAAACTGTGGAATAGGTAACTAACTTTTTGTGGATTTGTTTACATGAGGCACTCCTTTAACATTAGACATGGTCATTTGTTCCATTAATAAAATTTAAATTTTAATCCCCTGATCTTTAAAAATTCATTCAGCTATAAAAGAAGAACTGTTTTTTCAAGTCATTTACAGTGAAAAAACAAATATTGTGCGCTTTGTCCTGGGGAGTGTGGTGGATGGTGCAGTCCAGTGTGGGAAATATGAGCAGTTGCTGCATTTTTCAAATTTGCCCTAGGTCCCCTTGGCTCAATCAGTATTATTTTGAAAATCCAGGAATGCGGTTGTGAGAAGCACCGACTACCCGAGTTTCACACGAATCCGATCCTCGAGTCTGACATACTGCTTGACATTTAAAGAGAAAAGGAAAAAAGTTAGATGTTGGTTTTAAATGAAAACTATAAAAACAGATACCAGCTGTTGTTCAAAAGAGGGGCAGAGTGAAAGTGATCCACAGCCAGCCTGGACAGTTTGACACATCACAGTAGCTGTATGTTACTGATGCACTTCTCCTGCTGTAAAATGCTGTAATATGAATCCAACTGTGTTTAGGAATGTAGGCAGAAAGAAACCGGTAGGAAGAAGAAAAAGAACAGGGGCACAGATCAGGACTGTGGAGATGAAGAAATCCAGAGGTATATACAAAGGTGGATGTAGGGAAAGCAGGTGGCTCTATGCTGCAGACAGGTAGAGAGAGGCCGGCAGATAGTGCCTGCAGCCAGAGAGTAGGCAGAACATTGACCGACGAGGAATGCTCTTATGCTGGAAGAGGCCGTTCAGGCTCTGAAGAAACAGCTCGGGCCAGATTCACAAAAAACGGCACCTGTTTACAGCACAGCGCCTGCAGAGCCGAAAGGCACGCCCAAACACAGCAACTGAGAGCCCGGGCCGCATTTACAAGACGGAGGCTTTGTACTTTTAAAGTCGCATAAGTCATAGTGATGAGAACACATAGACCTGACAGTACTGAGCAACCTCTTAATTCCTCACCGTTGCTGCGATCGATGTTCCCTCCTTTTCTTCAGGTCAGGGTACCGCATGTTTGCAGCTATTTTGTTTAGCTGTGACTGCCAACACACGCCACATGAGAGATAAATTTTAAATATTCATGAGAAAGTCATTTGTTTAGTGTGAGACATTACACAGCAGACAGCCACTTATAAACTGAGATTTTTATCTATGCCTTTTACTTTAAAGCAACTGTGGGTCATCTTGGCAAACATGGAATTAGTGAGCCATTTCAGCAAGCTGGTTTTGTTTTCCCCGGTTCCTCGCCTGCAGGAACAACAAGGGGACTGGGTGACCTGGACTACAGGCTGGGGATTTGTTGAATGATATCTCTGGCACCGTTCGCCATTTCACAGAGGCTCCAGCCTCTAGATAAACCGTTGGTAAGTGTGCGGGGGAACGGAATCCAGAGGCCCGGCGAGGCCCTATCAGTTTCTAGGAGTCTGTCACAGATAAGGCAGCAAGGAGAAATGCAATTGGCCAGCAGGGCTCCAAGCACTCTTTTAAAAAAGAAATTTCAATTGGCTGTTTATCTCTTGATTGCAGGCAGTGGTGCAGATCTGAGAGAGGTTGGAAGGACTTGTATTTGCGCTGTTTGTCAGACACCCACACACTAGATGTCTTATCATTCTTCAAAACATCATCTGTCCTCCCAAAAAATCCGACATTTCTGAGGGGGGCACAGCATCCTCCTGTGGCTGCTGCTTCTGCTGCTGTAGATGTGATCCTTCAGATGCTGGCTGGCTCTGCCTGACTGTGTTATTCCTGCTGGGGGAGATGGACACGGCACAGGGTCTGTGTATATATTACCCAGGGAACATCTGGTGTTTATTAGACTATTCAAGAATCCGCCCCAGCCTCTCAGGCCTGACTGGCGTGTGGCCTGCATGGGAGCACACACTGTCTGCCTGCTGGCCACAGGTCTGACTCGACACACACATACAATCTAATATTTCCTCATAAAGATAACAGGCCTGTAGCTGCAGGTTTACTGTGCTCTCTGCTGCTTTAAAACGTTCATTTCCACAGCAGCAGCGCTTTAATCCTCAGTGGATGGAAACACAAAAGGAATCATTCCAGCTAATGCACCATACCCTCTGTGTAATGTTTACACGTGACAGTCAGCAGGTTAATGTACTGCAGCAGGTTTAAAGAACACTGTATGTTTAACAGTGAGCTTCAGACTCACCCGATCATGTTACATTATACCAGTACAGTCACATAAGGCCAAGTTCTAAACAGATGATAATGCCGGCGTGACCATGACAGCAGCTGATGCTTCTCAACTCTCCCTCTGAGGAAGGGCACATGCTGCCATACTGAATCATCTGTTTTACTCGCCTTCCTCCATCTGTGTGGCCTTCACTGCCTTCTTTGTCTCTACCTTTCTCACATTGTTTTCTTCAAATTCCCCTCTGTCATTCCCCCTTTTTTCTTCCCTGCTATCTTTCTTTTCTTCTTTTTTCTTTTTAAGCTTTCTTCTACTGGAATGCGCATCTCCTTTGCTCCTTTTCTTGCTCCCGTCATAGTTTTTTAACTATATATATGTGTGTGTGCGTGTCTGTATGTATATATTTATGTATATACATATTTTTTTTAAACATCTTGACTTCATTCTCATATGCAGTTTTATTTCTTCTTTCTTCAATACTTTTTTCTTTCTTATATTTTTAACCATTTTCTTTTTGTTCTGCTTGTCTGCTTACTGTTTATATCATTCTTGTTCTAGTTTGCTTGTTTAATTACTTTGTTGTATTTTTTACTGCTATTTTTTTGGTTCTTTCTTCCTTGATTTCTTTATTACATCCATGTTCTTTCCTTTTTTAGTAGTAGCAGCACCTCTTCCAGCATGCATTGCAAATTCACACTCATGATCATTTTTAATCTACCTTTTTTTAAAAGTTGTCTTCCTCCTTTTTCCTCATCCTGTCTTTTAACCTCTTCATTATTATTTTTACTTTCCTCCTCTCTTCTTTTCCTTCCTTAATTTATTCTCTTACTCCTAATATTGCTCCTTCCTTCTCTCTGTATTTTCCTCTCTCATTCATCCTGCTTTAGTCATGTCTGCCTCTTTCTTTTTTCTTCTTTTGTCAGAGAATGATAGATGTCTATTTTGAGTGAGACATTAAGTAAAATATTTGCTTTATCCGAAGTTTAAAAACACTTAATATTGAACATTAATCTTGATTTTGATGAAAACCATTTTTCTTCTAAAGCATTACGTTTCAGATCCGTTTTTCATCAGACGGTAATACTCTTTCTAAGTTGTCCAGCACAAAGCTCAGTATCATTCATTTCTTTTTTGGCGCTGGATCCTATGTCATCCCTCCGAAATATCCCGCTGAAATTATATTTGACCAAATAAGTGCTGTTGCACTTTCTTGGGCTCAGATAATCAAACTGATCTGGTGTGCTCTCCGCACTGCTCGGTAATCAGTCCTGCGAGCGCTGCGGATAGATTGTATGCCAAGCCAGGTTAGCCCTGGCCCTGATTATTTATCCTGGATTTAACAGAGATAGATTGTAGAAGGTCGAAAATCTTACCCACTGCAGCCCTTTAATTACAGCCTCTCCATTTATTTTTCTAGTACTCAAAGTGTCTGGCTATACTGGGAGTAAGAGCAGCTGGACAGATATTACATCTGATCCAAAACAGAAATATTGACTAGTGAAGGATAAAAGAAGTGGGGCGATAACAGCTGAATGCAAACGTGTGTAGATTAATAATAATATGATAAAAAAGAAAGGGAGTTAAAGCGAGTTAAAATTGAAGAACAACTGAAATAACCTTGATTCTACTCTGAAATTTGACAATCAGATCAAACTGTGACTGTCATGATATCAGATTTTCACTTCAAAATTATTGTGGTTAAAAAAATATAACGATATCGTGAAATTTATATTGATTATCTTCCACTTATCTGATATCGGGTCACGGTGGCCGTAGGCTAACCAGGGTATTCCAGATGTCCATCTCACTAGGGGATCCAAAGGCATTCCCAGGCTAGATGAGATATACAGTCGTGAAAAAGAATGTTTTAGCATTATTTGAATTTGCAATGCAGTACCCAAGTACCCTCTTACTGCTTCCATAGGAATTAAGAGGGTAAATAGCAGCCAGGTGCTGCTAATCAAATGCACTTGAATAACTGATCATCAGCAAGTGTGAACACCTCTATAAAAGCAGAGGTTTTGGCAGTTTGCTGGTCTGGAGCATTCAGGTGTGTGTTAACACAATTTCACAATCTTCCCAGGAGTGGACACCTCAGCAAATGATTGCATGGTCTGACAGCAATGTCAGACCATGCAATACTCAGAGAAACTGCAAAAAACCCAATAGTTGTTGAAGTGTATGACAGTACAATTAGAAAAAGACAAAATTGGCTTGTTTTAAAGGACTGCCAGGAAAAAGCCTCTTCTCTCTACAAAGAACTTGGCAGCATGGCTTAGGTTTGCAAAGTTGCATCTGAGCAAACCACAAGACTTTTGGAACAATGTCCTTTGGACAAACGAGACCAAAGTTGAGATGTTTGGCCATAATGCACAGCACCACGTTTGGTGAAAACCAAACACAAAATATCAGCATAACCACCTCATGCCAACTGTCAAAAACAGTGGTGGAGGGGTGATGAATTGGGCTTGTTTTGCAGCCATAGGATCTGGGCACCTTGCAGACATTGAGTTCACCATGAACTTTTCTGTATACCAAAGTATTCTAGAGTCAAATGTAAGGCCATCTGTCTGACAGAAAAAGCTTGGCCAAAATTGGGTCATGCAACAGGACAGTGATCCAATGGCCAAGTCAAGGTCCAGACCTCAACCCCAATGAAATGTTGTGGCGGGACCTTAAGAGAACTGTGCATAAACAAATGTCTGCAGACCTCACTGAAGTGAAGCAACATTGTATAGAATAGTGGACCAAAATTCCTCCACAACATTGTGAGAGACTGATAAAGTCAGACAGAAAACAGTCACTTCCATTTATTGCTGCTAAAGGTGGTTCTACAAGCTATGGAATCATGGGGTGTACTTTCTTTTTCATGTGACTGTATAATCTCTCCAGTGGGTTCTGGGTCTACCCTGGGTTCTCTTCCTAGTTAGGTGGGCCAGAAAACCTCCAAAGGGACATGCTCAGGAGGAGTTCCTTCTGGATGTCTGAGCTCCTTAACCTGTCTCTAAGGCTGAGCCCAGGCGCCTTGCGGAGGGAACTAATTTTGTATGTATTTTGTGCATTATGCACATCTCTTGACCATAGGTGAGGGTTGGACGGTCAATGGATTAGTAGATTGAAAGCTTTACCTTTTGGCTCAGCTCTGTCTTCATCATGACAGTCCACTACAACTGCTGTCACCACACCACACTGCTGATCTACATCACACTGTGATGGCTATAGAAAATCTGAAAAAACAGCAATAATGCTACTAATATTCATCTATAATGTTGGTTACTGTGTGTTGTCTTTACAACACACACTAAATTGTTAGAGTCTGTATCCAAAAGCATACACAAAAAACAATTATACAATTATTTGCTATATTATCATACGTGCATCACCGACAATATTGACATTTCATTTTTAAATATCACAATTATCCTCAGTACGCAGTTGACATTCCAATCAAGACCAGAAGTAAAGTTACACGTAAATGTTCTGCAGTTGTGATCTAAAAAAGAAGGAAAAGGAGGAGGAATAAAGTATGTAAATATTATCAGCAAAATGCACTCACTGCATGAAATTTGATTTACTGTTCCAACTTGGGGGGAAAAACAGATATTTGATCCGCAGCCATGATTTCGTAGTGTGGTTTGCAAAGTTTTCGTAGTGTGATGCAGGTGTCCAAAAATGCACCGTTCATCTTTTTGCTACTGAAAAACAGCCTTGTGACATTAGCTTGTCTTTCAAGTGAGGCAATGGAAGCGCTCCAGGTTAACCGCCGGGTCACGCTTTCTCACAGCTTGTTCTTAAGACGTGCAGAAATCATCTGTGTTTATAGTCGTTCTGAACAGACACACTGAAAGGTGGAGAGGAGTAGTATTGTTTAAAAAAGCATCAGACAATCTTTGCATGCAGACATCGATAGCATTGAGTCGTACAAAAGAGAAGTGCCACACACAGCGAACTGAAAAATGAGAGCTGGCCGATCACAGCGTGAAGTGTCTGTGTTGGAGAGTTTACAGATAATGGAGGACACAGACTCCCCATGGAGGATGGATTTGGGGGAACTGCATACTGGATTACAAGAAGTACCTAATTGTGTGGTTCTCAGACTTGGTCTGTCCCCTCTTGAAAAATATTTTCAAGCCCCACACCACTCACAGTGCATCCACATAAACACACTCTGAGACACAGAGAATACAGTAGAGTTACAGAGATACAACCTGAGTTTGTGACATTAAATATGAAACAAGACACACTGAAGTAACCAACTGGAGTCCTAACTTCCTCTATTATATTTTGACACAAACAAAGTGAAGTTGAGGATCTTTTTACAAAGTTGGACTTGTACTTATATAACACATTTCTACTCTAACAGAGCACTCAGAGCACTTTTTACTGCAAGCCACATTCACCCATTCACACACATTCATACAGCACTTTATTAACAGAAAACCTTTAAGTGCTTTCTGCCATACACACATTCACTCTCTGATAGATGCATCAGGGGCAAATTGGGGTTCAGTTCCTTCCCCAAGGACACTTCAACATGTAGACTGGAGGCGATCAAACCACTGCCCTTCTGATTGATGGGCAACCTGCTCTACCCACTGAGCCACAGCCCAGTGAATACTGTCCAAGCCTTGCTAGCAATATAGAACCATGCACAGTGTCCCTCCTGCTATAACCCCAGGGTGCACGCAGTTTGGGAACCATTTTGTGACCTTGCTCATTAGCTGGCAAGATAAACTGCAGGACATTATCCTTCTCACAAGATGACGAATGATGTTGTCAATTAATGAACAGCAGCAAAAAGATGTTGCTTGAATCCTCTAAGAAATGACCACAGTAACTGTGTATTTAAGGATTAGGTTATATGGTTTGTTTTTAAATGAATTTAAATAAATCACGTTACTTCAGACCTGTTAGAAAGTAACATCTGGAAGATGATCTCTGTCACTGGATACTTATATACAGATGCTTTTATGTGAAAGCAGCGTTTAGTTGTATCAGGTTAAGGTGGAGCTACTCTTATACTCGACTAACTTATGTACTCTAGTAATTCACTGTATGTTACACTTTCTATGGTCCATATACACAATTTTTAAATCTTTAAAAATAGTAACTGCAACTGTGAAATAAATGTGTTGGGATTAGGATAATTGTGATCAAATAGAAGTGTAACGAGCATTAAATAAAAAAGTATCTCAAAGTATACTTTTAAGTGCATACACAAAAGTATACTTTTAAGTATGTACTTCATTACTCTCCACTACTGCAGTGTAGTGTGTTTCCCTGGTGTGTCCCATGTTATTGATATTGTGGTCCTGCTCTGTGTTATCCAGACCCGGCCTCAGACGGCTCCTCTCTGGAGGCCCAGATGAGGCTAAAGCGAGCCCGGCTCGCCGAGGACCTGAATGAGAAGCTGGCTCTCAGGCCGGGGCCCCTGGAGCTGGTGCAAAAGAATATCATTCCCCTACACTCTGCCATCACAATGACAGGTATCAGCAGAGAGACGCTGCCATGTGGTGTAAACTCACTTTTAACACCTGCTGCACCTCAGCCTGTGCGTCTCCATGCTTGTGTGTTTGGCACTAAAGCTTAGGTTTAGAGTTTGTTTTAGGTAAAAGGAGAGCCCTCCTAACTGACTGACTGTGTGTATTCATTAGTGAAGCAGGACAAAGCCCTTTTTCAGAGATTGTAATCTACTAAAACAAGCACTGCACTTTAATGACTGCACTGCTGGACTTCAGTCACATCATTTAGTCTCTCCCTTCACAGGGTCAACACATGTTAGTGCCTTTAAAGTGTCAAAACCTCTTTGTTTTTCTCTAATGCTGCAGAGTCATGCGCAAAATTCAAGTTTATACCTAGGAAAAAAACACTGAAAGATAATTCTGTTTATTTCAACCTGGCTTATTCCCCATTAATGTTGCTGTTTTGTATCTATGGGCCATGCTAACTTTGCACTCTCCACCTCCATTGCAGAGATTCAGGGAAACAAGGAGATGTGCAAAACAAAGTGTATTGGGGGAAAAATTGCAAGCTCTCTGCAGCGTTCCAAAAAAGCTGACTTTTACAGGAATCATTTTAAACATTTGTTTTCCAGTGGGAAATAATTAAACACTGAAAAAAGCCTTGTGAAATGGCCTTTTGCCATTACTTTTTTTTTAATCATTAAAATGTTTTTTTTCCTGCCAGACAAAGACAGACAAAAACAATATCTACGAAACAGCAAAGAGCCGGAAATTTGTTTTGGGGCCTCTTAAAATTACCAGATTTTGTTTTAACACCCTTGAATCTGCTCATACTTAGTGATATGAAACAATTGTAGTATAGCTCTATTAACAGCTACTAATCACTTTGCTAAAACTAATAAAATAATTAAATAAAAGAATAATGAGCCATAAATAAGAAGACATTTTGGCCAGGGTAACATGCATTTGATTGGTTGTACTATGGAGCACAATTCATTTACTAAAGGGGGCCCATTAAGTTTTGTTAATTTTCTGTCATAATATCCTGTTTCACTGGTGGATGCTCATATTAAACTTGCCCAAAAAGTTTCAGATAATTAGGTCCGCGTATGCACAAATAATCCCTGTGACCCTAAACCTGCTGGAAGCAGTCTGTTTCTGACAGTTTTTTCTACTATTGGCTCTGTATGATGTCAGTGACAGAGGATATCCCTAATATGGTCATGTCAGTCACACAGCTCTGGTTGTGAGCACAGAAGCCCCACCCACCTGCTGTTCAAACCTTCTGTTTATAAGGGGCAGCCAATCAGAAGAAATCTGGCTCAAAGTAAGGGAGAAGGGAGCTAAGATGGATTGTTTCAGACAGAGGATGAACTGAGGGGGCCCAGTATAATATGAAAATGGATTTTGTGAACTGTAAATAGCAGTGTAAAAATTGTGCAAACCTACTCTAATAGAGTCCAAGAAGACAGAGCTAAAAATGTGTCCCTTTTAACAACTTACTGATATTTACAACTGCAGACCTAATCTGAATTAAAGACACTTTATTAATAATTTGTTAACCATTAGAATTGCAGAAACCATTAACCATTAGAATTTTCACAACTTGGCAACCCCAAACGTGTTCTTATTTATATCTTTCTAGAACTGATCGATAAAGCTTTGTAAGGCGTATTTGTCATTAATGAAGTTTATTTTAATTTAAAAAGAGTTCCTTATGAGAAAGTGAATATTTTCTACTGATAACATTTTTCATGAAAGGAATAGGAATTCTGGCCTTGACCAGTGGACCACCTATACATCAAAGTACCTGCTTCCTGTTCTTCCTCCTTCATGTAATCCAAATGTCTTAACAGGGAGAAATGCTTGTTGCACAAAAAATGTTATTTATGTTTTTAGCCAGAAGGAAACTTTCTGTCTGTTCAAAAAAAAAAAAAGCTGGGAAAAAAAGAAACAGCTTCTCTTTTTAAAAAAGGTGCTTTGGCATCAGCATTTACAAATGTCTATTGTGGACTCAAGTCTTTAACTCTTTAACATAGAGTGTATGCCAAGACAGCACGAAGATTTAGCATTATGTGAAGCGGCGGGCCTGAGCCGTCTCACTGCGCTGCTCTGATCTCACACTGTTTGGGCCCAACATGTTACTCTCTCTCTCTATATCATTCTTGGCAGTGTAGCTAGTGTTCTTTAGACTCTGGTGTTTTAGCGGTTTTATGTTTGCCTCCTTAAGCTTCCCGTAAACATGTTGCGCAAAGGAGCCAGCGGGCTGCGGTCAGCTGGTTTACACTACCTCTGCCGGCGAAGGGGATCTCCGTTTATTGAGATGAACAGCAGCTGTATTTGGGTCCACCCTTTTTCTTTAGAAGTCTGCCATGTGTGTTTGAGCTTGAGTGCATCCTTTGCTGTATGTGTGGGCGTACCTGTGTGTATGTTTGGATCTCCTCATCCTCCTACTCCTCCTCCCCTCTTTTGTCTGTGCTCTGACTGGCTCCAGTCAGCCACCTACAAAGCTACGTGACAGGACCAGGCTGTTGCAGCCCCCTACCCCCTCGCCTGCAGCATTAATCCCTCACCTTAAAGCTCTATATCTCCCTACATAACACTCCCAATGATTGTTTCAACCTCTGTCTGGTAATTTTGGAAACTGCCTGACCTGCCGTAACTTCTAAACCAGCCACTTGAAAAGAGGAAGTGTACGTGGCGTGCAGATTTCCTGTAATTTTGCCAACTCAATCTCCCGGTGACATCAAGTTATCTTAAAGAGTCCTGGACTGTGTGCAGCAGAGGGAAAAATGCACCAAGCTGAGCAAATTCACACACAGACTGTATTGGTGTGTTTTTCCCTCCAGAGAGTTAAACGTGAACAGGTGGGAGGAAATGGCATTTAGGACAATGCTGCTTACTAAGCTGTGTGGTAAGCTCTGTGAGTGTGTGTTTGTGTGTATTGCAAGGTCATAGAGTTGCACAGAATGGGCCTGGTACTGTGATTGAAACCAGGATCTGTTCCTGGCTGTCACATGTTTGGATACAAAAAGAGAATCTTATACCTCTGCACACACGCGCACACACACACACACACACACAAACCAACCTTTACCACCTCCCTCCCCTGGCTCTGTCCCTTCAGCTCCATTAGATAGCTGCTCTTAGCTGCTCCAATCAAAGCTGCGTTCCCTATCATGCCAGCCAGTCAGGAGCATGCTGGAGGTAAAGTGGCTGTGTGAGTGTCTCACCCGCACAGCGTAACACCTCTAGGCTGAGTGCTGTACTAGGTGTGAGTGACAGACAGGCAGTGTGTGAATGCCTCTGCTCACATACATTGCATACAGCGTGCAGTGGTGTGCAATATGCATCCAGTCAGCCAAGGAACAAGTCCATACAAACACACAACACTCCAATCTACCTTGAAAAATTAAAGGATAACTTATGTTTATTTCAGCTGTGGCAGGACCAAATTAACCCACTATGACACCCCAAAGCTGTGCTGTTCTTAAAATGCACCACATAAGCATAATGCAATTGGTCTAAAATAAAAGTCATGTTAAAAAATTTGTCCTGTTAGATAATCACACTCCAAATGTGGTTCACAGCATTGTCTAAGTACTAAACCCTTCTCAGTGTTGCCTTCTCAATTCTATACATGAATTGGTGAATCTAAATTTGCCATAAATGTGGATGTGACTGTGAATGGTTATGTGCTTTATGCAGCCATTCATTGGTCGAGGCTCAACGCAGCTCCGATAATCACGCCTTGAACTTGTGACTGGTAACTGCTGTTTCAAATTGCAGATGAAGTGGTTTATATCATGTGTTTTTTTTTTTTGTTGTTGTTTTTTTTTGTGGTTGATAAATTTTGTAAGTCCAGTGTACAGTCTGGCTCTCAGTCAGCTGTAAACAACTGGAATGAACATATAAAAGCCAGTATTCTAGTTACTCCTGGTATTAAAATGTGTTCTTAGTATGTTAAATTACAGGTGTCATGAAAACTGTGTGCTGATGATGACCGTGATAATTTTTTTGTATTTGCTTTGCTTCTTTACACTTTGGACTCTTGCACTTGAGTTGAATTCATCTTCAAATTTTCTTTAGATATTGAGATGCTAAAGTTATCTGGAGCATGGTAATCATAAAGCACAATATTGTGACAGCCCTTGTTTGAATGTTGCTATGCAAATTTGTTACATGTCAATCGAAGCAATGCTGCTAAAGTTGATGCTGCTACTTGTAACTTTTGTAGGGCTTGCTTGCACAAACAGTTGGAATTAGGTGATCTTTCAGGTTGCTGGGTGTATCTTTTCCTTCAGGGTGTGGTCACAGATTGCTGCTATGATCAGACCACAATGCAAGCCTGACAGATCCAAAACGATCCTAATGCATTCTGTGTGCACTTATAGCTTGCATTACACGTGTAATAGCTATCATATTGCTTTTGTTCTTCTTGCAGTAAACCATGGTAAGCTCCCTAAGCAAGAGGACTCCTATGCATTTGAGGAGGACAGCAGCAGTGAGAGTCTGTCTCCAGAGCAGAACCACAGTGATGAGTCGCAGGGCTCAGCCTGCCCTTCGTCCGAGGCTGTCGGCAGTACGGCCTCCTCGTCATCCTCACCTGCCCTCACCAGCCCACGACAGGTTAAAAAAAAAACACACAAACCTCCTCTCCATGCTTTGTTCCATCCTTTTCTTTCACTCTAACTCTTGCATTTGCAGCAGCTGTTGCCACTGATTTGCTTCTTCTGCCCTCCTGTGGTAGCAGACCGAACTGCGCCACCCTGCTCTGTTTTCCACTGACCGTCGGACTGACTTGACCTAGGCAGGTGTCATATTCCTGCACGCTGAGCCATGCCGCCGGCACAGCTGCCTTTATATCCTCCCTGCTTACCTTTCACTCATGGTGACTTCATTCCAACGGTCACCGACAGCAATGGTCCCTTGATTGAAATCCACGCCAGAACACAGTTGTTTATATCTCTTAGACCTGTGCCTCTTAAATGTTCCAACTGAATCATCATCGTTCTCTGCGTCATGTCAGTCCGAAAGGTTTGTTTAGAGCTTTCTGGAATACTTTTGCAGAGGAAACATCAATACATGAGCATTTTTGGAGATAATTATTCTATTTGGATTATAAACTGTCAAGCAGTCTCCCTGCCTGCTCAATTTACCTTTATAATCATGGAGGAGAAATGAGAAGAAAACAGATACAGTCAGACCAAAATGCATGAAATCTAAGGCAACAACAACAAAAAGGTTGCCAGAGACTATAAAATAGTCAAGTAAATACAATCGTTCACTTTTATTACATCCTGCCATGTGCTTTTTTAGTATTGTTTGGAGCCAGGTGTCTGTCAGTAGAATGGATACTATAAAACAACTCCAAGCCTAAACCCGTTTGAGTGAAACTGAGCTCAACAGACCAGTTTACCAAATGAAGCAAGAAGGAAACTATTCTTTATGTGCTACTGAAACACAATGTACTTTAGTAGTTAGCAGCTAGTGAAGTCCTGTATGTTATCAAATCTGATACAGGTTCAGGAATCACATGAATGCTGCTGACTTTGTAGGTCCCTTCACTTTTTGTTTACATATCAACTCAGGCTGACATTGTTTGGGTCACCTTTGAATACCTGGCAAGTCATCAGACTATCTGATCTATCTATCTCAGCTCCACAACTATAAGGCCAAATGAATAACATTGAACTATGAATATAATCAATCCCTTTGTCTCATAACAAGGCCAGTGTGAAAACAGCATTTTTTTGTTTTACTTAAGCCTAGAGGAGGAAATCCCTTATATATGTATACTGTTTTTATTTGTTGATAGGGAGGCGCAAGCAGAGACCCACCTGATCAAAGCCAGGATGAGGGGCTTTCCGGTGCCAACAGCAGCCAGGCTACTCCCCCAATACCTGTTCCTGCTATTGTCAAGGTCAGCTTATCCTTCAACTTACTACCATCTGTCCTTTGACTTTAACAAATTCAAAACCTTTTCAAATGTCCCAGTTCAGACCGTCTCATCCTCTCTACCCCCAACAGTCTAAATCGTCAGACAAGAACCGTCACAAGAAGCCCAAAGATGTGAAGCCCAAAGTGAAAAAGCTCAAGTACCACCAGTACATTCCTCCGGACCAGAAGGCAGAGAAGTCCCCTCCGCCCATGGACTCAGCCTATGCCCGACTCCTCCAGCAGCAGCAGCTCTTCCTGCAGTTGCAGATTCTCAGCCAGCAGAAACACGCTCACGCGCATTCGCAGACGCACCAGTCACAACAGCAGCACGCACACACTCCGCAGACGCAGGCCCAAGCCCAGTCTCAGACTCAGGCTCAGCAAAGGCAGCCCACTTTCAGCTACCAGCCCCACACACCAGCCCACACCCAGAAGTAAGTCACACAAATGATAAAGAACAGATCTGATGAAATACTCTTCACTCAAGGAGCTAGCAGCCACATGATCTCCTGAAATAAGGCCCATACTCAAAGTAAATGAAGTGTTAACAAGGTCTCTATCATAAAGGTTAACATGTTAAAATGAACACCATTGTTCATGGTTAATAAATGACTGAGTAAAGCAAAAATTTATGGGCTTTACACTCATGACCCTTTATCAATAACTCTAACAAAACCATAGTGATGAAAGTAAGTCAAGGTCCACTTATTAGATTACTCTGGAGCTTTTGATCGTATCACACCAGTTCTATGACAAGTTCCCCACTTGTCATAGAACTGGTACTTAATACTTATTAATACTTATTATTCTGAGCACTTGAACACTGTCAGTTTTATATGAGTAGACACTGATGTCTTACTAGAAAGTGAGAAACTCACTGGTACTACTACTACTCACTGGAAGTTATTAATAAAAGATCACTTTCTATTTAACTCTACAAGTCTATAGTATTAGGTCATTAATATATACCACAGGGTATCTGACTTTGTGTGCAATAACATTTACGAGGAGTAAAGCATCAAACCTTTTAATAAGTTACGTATTTGCAAGTATCCCATAATGTTATTAATAAAGGCAATATCCCAATCTCTTATTAGAAGTAACTTTATGTAGTAGGTTATTTGTGATGCTAGTAAATCTTTAATAAAGTTTGTTCAATCAATCACGTCCTCAGTGTAATGTTAAATTAACAGGTTTTTTTGGCCACTTGATGGCAGTGAAAACAAGTAATAAACACAAAATAACTTTATCTCCAAATCATGTACAGATGGCAAAGTGTGTTTTTATGAGAGCCCTTTTACAAAAAAAAGTGCTGCATCTGGAAATTACCCTCTTAAGAGAGTGAACCAGAACAGTAAAGCTGAAGCCAAAACACCAAAACAATGAGCTGAAAGACTCTAAAATGGTGTGTAGATTTGAGAAGAAATGCAGAGCTGTTTTTTGTAGGTCTGAGCCATTGTTAATGTCAAAACAATAATACTGCAAAATATGACAACCAGTTGTAGACTTACCATATTTTATATCCCATACCCTGACATATATCGCAAGAAGATAATAAACAATATTTGGTGCATCTTCCTCTGTAAATGGTCAAAATGTTTTGGCTCATCTATGTATATTTTTACTTCTGCTGTAAGTAAGTAATCCTCTTCAATTGCTCCATTCCAGAGGAGTCAGTGAGCAGCTATCAGCTTGCAGTTCCAGTGCCCCGTCCAGCACGGCCAACAGTAACTCGTCCTCTCCAGTCAAGAACACGTTCTCTAACCAAAGCAACATCTCACCAGTCAAACCTGGGCCCCTGCCAACTAATCTGGATGACCTAAAAGTAGGTGTTACCAGAAATGAAAATTCCAACAAAACAATCGTCTCTGCCAAACATACATATCTAATCCATTTTTTTTGGCTCTGCAAGGTTTCAGAGCTTAGGCAGCACCTGCGTATTCGTGGCATGCCTGTCTCAGGCACTAAGACCGCCCTCATCGAGCGACTCCGGCCCTTCAAAGACTCCAACACTGTCTCCTCGCCTTCGGGATCCTCTGACATCACCACTGTGACCTTTCCTGTCACACCCACAGGGTCCTTGTCCTCCTACCAGTCCCCACCCTCCTCCAGCGCTCTGTCCCAGGGAGGCTATTACCCTTATCCCAGCACCTCCTCCACCCCGCCCATCTCGCCAGCCTCCTCTGAGCTCTCCCTCAGCGGCTCGCTCCCCGACAGCTTCAGTGACGTGCCCATGTCTTCGCCAACACAGTTTGCCCTGCAGCCGTCCCCAGCCCAGCTTGGTGTGGAGGATGGCCTTGGGGGAGGAGGAGGTGGCAGCATGGGTGGGGTAGGTCAGAGGATGGGGGAGGTTGGAGGTATGGATGGCCTGGAAGCTGAAAAAGATAAGATGCTGGTGGAAAAACAGAAGGTGATTGAGGAGCTGACATGGAAGCTGCACCAGGAACAGAGACAGGTGGGTGACGATCTGAGTTTTTGCTTTGATTTCTACTTTCTTTTACACTCATCGCCATTTTGTTAGGTACATCTTGCTAGTACCAAGTTGGACATCCCCTTTGCCTTCAGAACTGCCTGAATTCTTCTGAGATTTTGGTCCATATTGACATGATGGCATCACACAGTTGCTGCAGATTTGTTGGCTGCACTTCCATGATGTGAATTTCCTATTGCAACACATCCCAAATGTGCTCATTTGGATTGAGATGTGGTGACTGTGGAGACCATCTGAGTACAGTGAACACACTGTCATGTTCAAGAAACCAGTTTGAGATGGTTTAATCTTTGGGACATGGCACGTTACCCTCCTGGAAGCAGCCATCACAAGATGGTGTGGTCATAAAGGGATGGACTGTCAGCAATACTCTTAGCTGAACAAAGCCCACCTGGTACTCAAGGGGGCCCAAAGTGTTCCAAGAAAATATCCCCCACACCATTACACCACCACCAGCAGCCTGAACCACTGATACAAGACAGGATGGATCCATGCTTTCATGCTGTTTACACCAAATCCTGACCCTACCATCCGAAAGCAGAAATCGAGACTCATCAGACCAGGCAAAGTTTTTCCAATCTACTACTGTCCAATTTTGGTGATCCTATGTGAACTTTAACCTCAGTTTCCTGTTCTTAGCTGACGGGAGTGGCACTCTGTGTGATCTTCTGCTACTGTAGCCCATCTGCTTCAAGATTCGACATACTCTGCATTCAGAGATGCTCTTGTGCATACCTTGGCTGTAATGAGTGTTTATTTGAGTTACTTTTGTCTTCCTATAAACTCGAAGCAGTCTGGCCATTCTCCTAGGTCCTCTGACATCAACAAGGCCCAGAGAACTGCTGCTCACTGGATATTTTCTCTTTTCTGGGCCATTCTCTGTAAACGCTAGGGATTGTTGTGCGGGAAAATCCCAGTAGATCAGCAGTTTCTGAAATACTCAGACCAGCCGGTGTGGAACCACCAACCATGCCACATTCAAAGTCACTTAAATCACCTTTTGTTCCCATTTTGATGCTCGGTTTGAACTTCAGCAGATTGTCTTGACCATGTCTGCATGACTAAATGCACTGAGTTGTTGCCATGTTATTGGCTGATTAGATATTTGCAGCTGCAATTGCAGTTGAACAGGTGTGGCCGGTGAGTGTACATACTCTGTATGTACTGAGACCAAGAAAGGAAAATTAAATCTCTTAACTGGATGACTACTTACCCTTAGCTGTAGTTTCAAAAACAAATACACGGAAAAATAGCTCTTCCTGCCATGTTTTTACTCCATGGTAAAAGTTACTGTCATACAGATCTTTTTTCAAAGCAGACATTTTGACTGTAGGAAAAGCTCAATACTAACATCTTAACACCAGGTAGCTGATGACCTGTTTAGGGTTAAGCTTAGGGTTAGGTTCACATCTACTTATTCGTAAGTAAGTATGATTTCCTAAATATTTTGAAAATCCAAAGGAAAATGTTTTAACAGAAAAAAAGGCCCAAATGTATGTAAGAGAGTGTGTCTGAAAGTTTACATCTTCCAGTTTCTGAAACGATGCTTGTTTAGTATGTGGCTAAAATGCAGCTTAACCCTGCCCCTAAGTCATTTGCTGGAGGACTGATGGATGTTAAGAGTTCAATTTAGTTTAATTCATGGGTGCCTCTGAAACTGAAGCATCTGATAGCAATGCAACTGTCACTCATTATATTATTTATACATGATATGTGTTGTAAAGTGATTGTTTTACCTCTGTGACCATGCTTGTTAGGTTGAAGAGCTGAAGATGCAGCTCCACAAGAGGAAACGCTGCTATGGAGCAACACAGGACACCGCCCCTCCTCCATCTCACCCTTCCATGCACCACCAGCAACACCAGACTCCATCCATGATGGGCCAGCATTTCTTTGGGGTGACAGTCAAGCAGGAGCCCATGGCTTTGTCCTCCAGCTGCCCTCTGTCCTCCCCCAAACAGCTTAAGAGTCCTCCTGGTGGCTGCATAGAGGACATGGGACACTGCAATTCCTCCATTGCCAATATGGGGGGCCCTGGTGGGCCGCAGTGTATGGATACAGGCCCTTCCTCTGGCAGCCCCACCACTATGTCCACCTTCCTCAGCCCACAGTGCTCACCGCAAGACTCTCCCATCAGAAAATCTTCCAGCAGCCCACAGCCTTCATCTCCTAACAACCCCTACCTGCTGTCTCCTCAACTGGGAAGGGATGGCTGCAGTCACCCCCACTCCCAGGGCAACAACAGAGCATGCAACATGCAGGTATGATGCCTTTATGTTTAGACAAACCATTTTTACTGTTGTGCTGAGACTTTAAGGAGGTCAACTAATACAGCTAAAATAATAAGCGACATTATATCAAGGTTTGAAATAAGAAAATCTGTTTTTAATTATATTATTTCTATTTAAATCATGTAGACTGTTCATTTTTAGTAGGGGTCTGCAAAATATGTTATATATATATATATATATATATATATATATATATATACACTTAGCACAAAAAGTAAGTAAATTTGTGTTTGGTCGATTATTTCTTTGTTGTAACAATGCTTCTTGGCAATAAATCTCATACCGTTGGAAAGCCTGTTTATTTCCCTTTAAATGGTGCCACATTTGTAAGGAAAATGCATTTGTGGGTTGAGCAGCAGAGTTGAGTATGTGGGTTGTGCCCATGAAGAACTTGCCAAATCTTCTCTGCCAATGCCAAACTCCAGAATCTGGGAGTGGAGAGGATGGAATGGCCTGCCTGCAGTCCTGACCTCAACCCCACTGAACACTTGTGGGATCAGTTTGGGCGTGCTGTTC